>JANHGN010011034.1:0-59064 GCA_024605025.1 Megaceryle maxima
ACTAAAATGCAAAAATAAGCATAGAGATAACCATGACTGCTACAAATTTAGTCCTTAAGTCTGAAAAGGACTGTGCATTTACATATCTATGCACACCATGAATAAACCCTTTGACATTTATAGAACTAATAGCAAGCATGCAGACTCCTTTGCAGGGTCATGGTGTTACATTGTAGACAGAGCATATATAAATCTGGCAAAACCATAAACTGGTTTCGATTCAATTCTCATTTCAGTAGAACAACCAAGATATGAAAGATGTTACAAAAAAAATTCAACTTCAGTTGGGTTTTTTTTTGTTTTGGTTTGGTTTTGGGGTTTTTTTTTGGTTTTATTATTTATAACTCTAAATGCTTTTGTTTAGCAGGATACTGATCTAGAACTCATGTACACAGAATCAGGGTATTTCAAAAGAACTGATGCGTTTTTCCATATGTAACAGTACTTACACAGGTTAGTTGCATAAGAGTTATGAAGATGAATTAGCTCTCACACAACTTATTTCACTGCTGGTGGTTTGATTAGTATGCTGGGGTGTATGCTCAACCCCTTTTGAAATTGTTTTCCCCTTCTGTGGATAAATGCTGTAATCATGAAGATAATATACAAAAGGCACCACAACCATATGAACTTAATGTTATAAATTAGTATAAACCCATACCTACATTGTAGGGTCACATTGTATATGCCTTTCTGTACACCTCTGACTTCCAACAGAGTTTAGACATCTCTTTGACCAGGCCACTTTGTTTCTGATCATATTTAGGAGCATTAGGGACTTTGTGATCCAAAATTAAGAAGTAAATATTAGTTGCAACTGGGCATTTCAGAAGTGCATTTGGATTTATCCAATCAATGTGTTTGTTTTACTCTATGAGATGGGATGTTGGAATGTTTTAGCTGGGCTTACTACAATGCTGTATGTCATCAGGAGTTTCTAATGATGGGTAGATGAGTAGGGACTTCTGCCTCCTGAAAGCAGTTAGATAGTTCTTTTTATGACACATTTTTCAATGTATGTGTATGTTTATGTTAAAACACAGGAAGGAGTAGGTTGCTGTAGCATGAACATTGGTCATGTTGAGAGGTAGCATCTTCTATTAAATAAAATTATGTAATTGGAAAAATTAGGCAAACTTTCAGGCAAAACCCTTCCTTTAGGTTTAATCAACATCAAAAACAAACAAGCAAACGAACAAACGAAAAACCACCCCATAGCTAAGTACAGAATTTTATTCACCATATTCCCCATGTATGTTTCATGTATTTATTGCATGTACAATACTTGTACATGCACTCCACTCATATGCTTTGTCTTACCTGAAGGAAGAAAAATAAGATGAATTTTTATCAGTTTTATTCACCAAAGCATTAGCTAAATGAGAGGAAATGCAGGAACATAGTAAGTAGTGTCAAGCAAAAGAGCTTTTCCTCTTTATATCCATTATTAGAGGAGATAATTTGAGGGTAAAGTGCCAGCAATTCTAAGGTGAGTACTTATTAAGCCATGGCTCAGCAAAGTAATAATAACATATGCAGGTTTGCTAAATACTACCTTGGCTGTAACATCTATTTCCTCTGTGATTTAAACAGAAAATTGTACAGATATGAGTCTGGCAATATTCTGCAATGTTCAAATTTCTTAGATGTGCTTGGGTGGGGTAAGAGTTTTGGGCATCTTCATTTAAACATACTATACATTACTGTTGATGATTTCAGATTATTGTATTGCATAATCATACCATAAAATCTGAACAACAGAATCAGGAAGAAACGGATGCAGTTATTACATTCTTCCAGAGATCCCATGAGCTTCCAAAATTTATTTCTATTTGCCACAGGTGAGTCTATTCTATTTTGAAATATATTTTATACACTGATTTTGAAAAGTCCCTGAATTCCTTTGGCCAGCAAAGGTGAAATTTAGATTAAGAAAAGTTATAAATGTATTTTTCATTTAAAGTAAGTATATAATACGTAAGAGATCTACCTTTTTTTTTTTTTTCATACATCTGTGGAGAGTTCTTTATTCAGTACTGTATTGAAAATGATGAAAATGGATCTCTTTGTCTAAAAAACCTTATTTAAATTATATATTCTTAGACTATATTTGATGTTCTTAAAAAGGAATCTGCTACTCTCAAATTCTTTAGATAAACTTAACTGATTCTTTAAGGGCATCAAATCTAGCATGTGAGCTTCCACAGAAAGAGGCAAGTCCATACCTACAGAGAGCTGCAAATTCTGGTTGAATACAATTCCTCTGTACTATGGACAAGGGACCTATTTTTCACCTTAGGGCTCTATAATAAATCAAGTGACTTTTACAGCTGTTGAATATATGACACACACACCCTCCACTGAGTTCAATGTCTCAATCACTTCAAGAGACCAACCTAAGCCTAGAGATGTCAAAGCATTCCATTAATTTCAGAAAGATTTGTCTTATTCTTAATTAGAGTAAATGTATCCATTCACAACTGAGTACTGTAGCCTGGAAATATATTCTTTTTACATTAACAAATTTGAGTAACTGTTAAAATGAGGATCAAGATGCCTTTTTTTCCTTTTTTTTTTTTTCAATACAGCAGAAACCATGAATCCCTGCTAGCCTATTGAGTAAATGATCTTATCCTTTATATTTTGAGCATCACTTTTTTATTTTCACTTTTTTCTTCCTAGGATTTTTATTATTTATTTTGCAGATTAATATTATTTTTTCCTTTCATGCCCATCTGTCCACCCATCTGCTTATTTTAGCTACATTTCCTTTCACCCTGCTGGCTCCAGTGTATCCTCATCACACCGCAGGCATGTATCCTTCAACAAGATTTATAACATGAATCATTTTGAATACCTTCAAAAGAGTGGGATAAGAAAATTGGATTCCTACCTTTTGGTGAGTAATATAAAATTATTTATAAGGTTAAAAATGAACACTGTTGCCCTAAGAGAGGCTTTAGGCTTTGGTGGATTTCAAAGAATAAAAAACAACAGTATAGTTTATTGCTAGAAGATTAAGTACCAGCCAAAGCTGTTCTAACTGGTCTGCACAAAGTATGTTACTCTTCGTGGCCAGTGGAAAGAAAGGGAGGCTGCACATCTGGGCCATATGGGGCCTGGGGGCTCCACACCACACACCTTTTCTGCCTGAAATGGTGACCAGAAGCCAGGGGCATGCTGAGGCATCAGCCACAGGGTAAGTGAGAGCACAGATAGATTGTAGCAACTTCCTATGTGTTCTGTGTTAATACTCCCTAAGTAGATTCTCAGGGGACAAAAACAAAATCAAAGAACATGTTCCCACTGTAAGATCTTATTGCATCTGCACAGTGGTGGAAGTTGGCTTCAAAACTAGGGAAGTGAGAGAGAGGAAGAGAATGCAATCTGATCTTTGTCTCCTTCCTTTAATATTATCTTTGCTTGTGTTAACTTAGTAGAACCATGAAGGAAAGTGGTAACAATACTGCTGCTTGCCTATTGCTCAGCTCCTCGAGGAGTGTCTTTTGGCACAGTACCTTAGGAAAAGCCATACGGTTGGAAGACTGCACCAGCAGCGGGGAGAGGGCTTCAATCTTCTGCTCCCCATGCTCCTATTTAGCTTGGCTTTGTTTCTGTGATTTTTTTTTTTTGACAGCCTCACTGGGACTATAACGTCCAATTTAGTGGTGCTGAGGCGCCCTGCATGGTCCCTTCTTCCAGGGCTCAGCAGAAGAGCAGCCAAGGCCCTGTCACCATACCACTGCTCAGAGACTGTTGGCCAGCACAATATCCTGGCACAAAGCCAGGTGAAGATCTGTCTGTGGATGCTGAGAGAGGAGGAAAAGCTACGCTGGAGCTCTAGATGATGAGATTTTTACTACATACCCCTGGTTCTTCCTTGCCTCTCCCCAGTGCACATCTACATGGTGGGTAGTGCTGCCTGATGGAGTGACAGTGAAGAAAGATGAGGGCTGGTCTCCAGGCTTCTCATTGAGGCAGTGATCTCCATCCCATATCTCTAGCTCAGGAAAATGACTCTGTCACAGTTTTTACTTTAATGCTTCTTACAACAGTCTACTCTTCTGTACCAGTAGCTGTTTCCAGAAAGTGCTGATGTTGATGGAAAGTTAATTATATTTGTGGTACAAGAGATGGTCTGTTATAGATATAGATTAATTTTTCTCTTAACCCATGAAAAATTATGTATCTTCTTTTATATAAAGGTAGCTGTTTCTTTCTCCACAATTGATGATAGAACTTTGCTTATTTATAATTTATATTTAAAATATATTACTTATTGAATCTGTTTAACTTACTCATATTGATCTCTATCAGTGAGAAAAAAAACAGTTATCTCTCCTTACAGTATAAAAAAATCTCAGCTTTGTCTTATTAGCTGAGTTTGCCATTGCTGAAATATTTCAGATAGACTTAAAATTCACAAGGATGACTCCAAAAAATTGAATGACAATACATCCATTTTATGTGCTGAAGAAAACTGGAATTGACTTAAACCAACTGAAATCTCTTTTAAGAAGGAATCATTGATCACTATTTAAGCAGTAATGGTCGCATGTGTAACAGTATGTGATGTAATTGCCTTGTATTTTAAAAACTGCATTTACTTTCACAAAGATGATTTTATTTCCTCCCTTTAGTAAAAATGTTCTTTTATTAAAGTTTATTGACCTCACTTGTGTTAAATCACCACAGTCTCCCTTGCCTAAGTCATAGTCTCATTTAGTAACCATTACATGTTCTTTTTTCACACAATTGAAAGTGCCTATAATCTATTTTGGAACAGGCTTCAGTCCAGAAATATGTTTTACCTTATTATTTTCTGCTCTCTCTGGGGATGCCTTCACAAAATGGTAAAGCCCAAAGACTTCCTGAAGGCTAATCCTTTTCTGGGTCATATGATTCTTTTCAGATTCCATCTTGAGAGAGTTTTCTTACAACAATAGGTTCTGCTGTCTGCGAACTGCAGAAAATCCTGTTGCTTTAGTGCTAACAATGAGTGGAATTTTGGTGCAGGAGGCGTGTTTGTTTAATACAATAGAAGTTGGTACAGGCTGGACTCACAAGTGTGAAGTAAACAGTGTGGGAAAATCTATACTACTGCAACTGAGTCAACAAGGTGCTGAACCCCTAAATGTGACTGAACTGTAACTGCAATAACTATCTGGTTGACTTCATCCCTTCTTCCAGCATAGGACTTGGCACATATCTTATTGAGAAAGGGTTAACAAGTAAACAGGCTGCTAACAAGGAAAAGATGAACAAAGAAAGCATTCAGTCATGCATTAGAAACACCACACAATGTGCAGTCAGAACAACTGTGTTTCAGGATCAGATGCAAGTCTGATTTACTAAGCAAGTATTATGTAAGATGACTGTTTAGGCTCTGTTGTAATCACATAAATTCACCCAGAAATGTAAACTAAACAGTACCTAGGTCACAAAAGGGCAGTTAATTAATTTTCAACCTAGCCTACTCCCTCATTTGTAATGCAGAAGAAGTTTCTGTATAATTTTAAGTTAGGAAGATTTATTAAAGGGAATCTTTTCTCATATATTCAGCTTTTCAAAAGCAGGAAGTTTTCCAGGTATTTTGTCCATACTTTTGTTTTCTGTTTCATATTCCTTTACTCTCATTTGTAGCCTTATTTAAAGATTTATTTTGATCCAAGTTGTGCCTATAATTTCCACATAATACACTTAAGATTCTATTCAGCTAGCACTGTCACAAAACTCCCATCTGAAGAATAAAGATAAAAAGGTAGATTAGTGTCTTTCAAACTTCTTTAGATCAGACACTGAGCTAGAGAGGTGTGGCATAGATCTTACCTCATCTGCAAATTTGCCATACAAGAAGCACTCCTTGCACTACAACTTCTCTCCAGTGGAATCACTGGTGAGATGCTTCAGCATCACCAGTGTTGATTTAACCATTAAACCCAGAACTTTTATGAGATTAGGCTACTGAATCTGCTTTTGACCCATATAAAAATGTGGACTGTGGACTCCAGTACTTGCATAGGTAATGGTGTACATCCATGCAACAGGAAAAAAAAAAGTTAGAAAACTCTAGCTGGCTCATGAGAGCTATGGCTGGGATAGGACTTCCTGTGACTCATAGTCAGCTCAGCTTAGGAAAATTGCTGTGGTAAAGTCACTGCCCTTTTGTCAAACCCGGGGTAGCATCCCTGCACAGATTCACCACTGGCACTATGCCATGTACCAGCCTTGCTGAGGTACATGTACATAGTGCTTCACCATCCCATGCATGCTTGCTCTAAATGCAGAACAAGTTCAATTTTCTGTAACCAATTCATACACATTTATAGTACTTTTTCTTAAAAATAAAAATAATTTTCCCCAAATGTGTATATTTATCTATTATTTCTATACCTATATCTATATCATCTCTATATTTATACACATCTGTGTATCTATCTGTATAACATATATCTGTATATATATTTATATCTATAAAACACATCTTATTGGTGTATATATTGACACATACCTACACAATCCAATATTTATGCTAATTAAGCCATTTCTTTTATTGCCTGCTGCAAGGAAACGGGAGAGAGTGAAAGATTGTCTCTTCTTTTTATTTTGTTATGTTTAAGAAATAGTCAGATGACAGGGGGCACTGTAGATAGAGGTAAGTGCCTCGCAGCACCAGAGGTGTTCATTATTTGTGTGCAGATTTGTGAGTCAGAGGAAATAGGCTTAGGATTCTCTTACCTTTTGGCATGATTCTGGATGTGTCTGTTATTTACAGATTTTATTGTTCAGAGTTTCTTGAGAAAATGTCAACAATATAAAAAAAGGGAAAATTGTGCCTTTCAGTAAAAACTCTGTAGGGCACATAGTGCTACCTCCTGACATTGTATGAAGCTGGATAGGTGTTGTGTTTCTCAATGCATCAGACATCTATGAGCTCTTCAATGTTCTGGGCAGCATGCACACCATTCTCTGTGCCGCTGGCTAGCTGAGATGGTAATGCTGTGGTCCATTCTCCTTTCCACTGCTCCCTGTCTATCTCAAGATGCCTTTAAGTTCTTATAAATTCACTTTAAGTTCACTCTAAGTTCTATAGCTAGTGGAGAAGAATAAAAGCATGTACCCAAGCATGGGGGAATTGTTTTCTATCTTCTTGTTTGTTCCTCAGACAAGCTCATGTACCCATGAAGGTGCCACAGATCAACTTGTTTTTAATAAATTAAAAGGCTATTCATGGCAAACAGACATGTTAAAACCAACATGTTTTTTTTCTGTAGATCTCATTATGGACTCTCCTTTGCCTTTCCCCTTTCTCCTTAGCACATTTTTCAAGCAGCTGAGCAGCCCTACACTTAGTAAATCTTAAGAGTAATGTAGGTATATGGAAGGTGCTTTCTATGAATCCTGTAGCTCTTCCATGACCTTGACAGAAATTGCAAGCATTGCTTTATTCGCAAATCAAGCAGCTGCTCACCTGATGGAAGTATTTTTAAGTACCAACGCAGAAGCAAAATTAAGTCCCACAAATCTCAATTGCTGCAAGAGACTTTACAACATTTCTTATGGACTACTAACAGTCTTCACTTCTGGGTGTAAAAATGAAGCAATGTTTCTGAGATATGCTGAGACAAACTAGTTCCCTTTTTTACTTCATAATAAATGGCAGAATGGGGGGGAAAAAAAAGAGAGTGATTTTTTTTACGCACAAATGGATATACATGTAACTATATTTAAAGTATCTTTTTCATATGTTGGAAAAACTAAGATATTAGTCAGCAACTTATGGAAGATCACATAGATTAAAATAACCAATAGATAACCCTTAAGGAAACTTGGATAAATATGTTTTTCATGCTCATCTGCATTTCTCCAATGTCTAGAATTGACTAGGAGAACATATTTTATTAAAAATACTTTATTTTTTGTGTGTTTTCCTTAGTCTGACAGCCAACCAATTGAGAATTAAAATGTAATTATATTTTCTGTGTGTGCCAAGGAGCAGATAGACATGAGATAAAAAAAGTTATCAAACTGCAGAGGGGCAAACTCTGCATTTTGCAGAAAATAATACAGTTGCTGCAAATGAATGAAGAATTTGGCTCTATAGCATTTCCTTGTTTGCCAGTAGCTTAAGACATTTCATAGATCTTTCAAGGTTATGAAAGATATTATTTATTATTAAGACATTTCACTGACCTTTCCATGGAAAATATTTTGAAACCCATTTCTAATCACAAAAACAGTTGCTACTGTTGAGCTACTGAGTGCTTTGCTATATTAATTTAATAATATCAGTGTTACTCACGCTTTACACTGCCTGGTTTCATAAAGCACTGGGCAAAAAAACCATCCTATTTGCATTAACCTCTATAAGGCTGCACTGTAATATGTCATTTAGTTCAGTCTCTCTTAAGCCACTGCATTGTGGTATCTACACTACAGTTTAGCTTCACAAATGGGGGATTTGCCATGTCCTATCAAGGACTATCTTCTTACTTCTCTGTATTCACTGTGGAGACAGAATTGCATGGTTTTGTCATAAGACTATAGTTTCAGCACACCTATGTTGCACTCCTATTCCCTTTATTACACACTTTTGGTGAAAATTGATTCTAAGATTTCTTTGCAGTTAGAACAAAATAGCAATTTTGAATACTTTTCTCTCTGAAAGGCTACTCTCTGTCCCCAGACCTCTAATTCTGTTATTTGAAAGGAGTATCACAAGGACCGTTACTGTCTTGTGGTAAGCATTTCAAATCCCTGAACTGGTTTCTAATATAATCAGCCTGCAGAATAGCCATAATTTCTATTTACTTTGAATACAATCATACCCAAATATGTTTTTCTAGCAATTTCAAATTCCTGGCATTTCACCTCAATTATAAGGACACTATGTCTTGAACTTCACCTAAATGCTTTTATCTCTTCTCTAGCAGGGTATGTTTGTCTCCTACGGGATTATTCTGCTATTCTTTCTGTTTATCTCTGTTCAGTTTCTGGTATCAAGACAAGTGATCAATGAGCTTGCATTCTTTTTAGCTTCCAGGGCAAGGATATATAGCAACAATTACGGAATAAAATTAAGATTTGGGGAGGGAGAAAAAAGACTGGGAAGAATAGAGGAGTCATAGTGTAGTTGTATTTTAATAATGAATTAAATTGTGAAAGTGAAAGGTTAAGCAAAGGTCTTTGTTCTCCTTATCAGGGAAGGTGAAGAGCGGCTAATTAGATTATGCAAACCAGAAGATAGTCCAATTACAGTTGATAGGCCAGATGTAACCGAGGGGACACTTCCACCTGGAGGAAAGAGGGAAAGGTGTGCTTGATAAGCAAACACTGCAACTAGCTGAATGCCCTCTGCACCTGCCAAGGAGTGGGAGTAGAGCTGATAAAGTCCCAGACTCCTCTTCCCCAGTTGTGAGGAGATGGGTAGATCAAGACTGGGAGTAAGATGCTCTTCAGAGTCTATCTACAGAAGAGCCCATCTGATGGACCTTGTTTATCTTGTTCCCCAGAGAGAAGAACTTGTCCAAGGTCCAGATATCACTCAGCAATCAGGAGGCAACCTCATGCTCTTTCTGGGCAACTGGTATGTTTTGTCATAGTGTAGAAAGTGTTAACCTTCTGATCTGTGTTTTGGGGAGTTTCCTCATGAGTTAAGTGTAAACATATGCCAGGCCTAGGAAAATATTCTGTCAAATTGGGGTTTTAGGGCCTGACTATGTCCTGATCCATTATGTTAGGATGCAGATATTGGCTAAAATCTAGCAGTTAATATCTGTCATCTTGTTGACTTTATATAGGCAGTTACAGATGAAAGATTTCAGACTTAGCTGAGGGGGGGAAAGATCTTTGCAAACTTTACTGTTTCACTGAAGACCTTAATGATGCCTTGATTTTTGGTCAATTTAAAGAACTCTGCATAGATCTTTGATATTCTTCAAACTCAGTTATGCTGATTTTTATCAATATAAAACCTCTGATTTGTGAACTTGTGCATGAACTCATACTTCGGTTCATTTTAATTTTTTTCTATTTATTCAGAGAAGTAGCTCAGAGTCTCTGCAGACTATAGATTAATTCATGTACTACAATGTGGCTATAGCTACTGTTTATTTTCCTCACAAAAGAAGGAAGAAAGACAGAAAAAGAGCTAGCATTTTGTATATAACACCTACTTAAGACAAGTACAAAAAACCTGAAGCTTTTGATTATATTTTTCAGGATAAACATCTGACATTTAAACTGGCTTTATGGGCTGGTTTTTTTGTTATTTTAGATTGTACTAAGTGTTATACTTCATGTGTTTATGAGTCATCCTCAATGAGTATATTGCTTGCGGAATAAGCAGACTCGACCATATGTTTCGTTTGCATATGCTAGTTTGGATAACTGTTCATTCCTTCTCCTATCCCCTCTTCGTTCTCCCTTCCAGTTTGTTGTTTGTGGGGTTGTTTTTAGTACTCATCTACATTTTTGAAGCCCTGTGATTTTGCTCAGAATTAGCTCATGGATAAGAGTATTTTGTTGCTTGTAATTAGCAATAATATAAAAGTAAAATAGTAAAAATTTAGCAAATTAAGCCAGAGCTGATAAGATGGAGGGCAAGAAATCTATCTTTGTAGATAGAAATCATATAATGCAATTTTGTCCCTTTTTTTTTTTTGTCAATGCATTATATTCTTCCATGGCTGACTCCAGCTACAGTCTGAAAATCTGCCTCTGTTACTTTGTTAACATGAGGAATCACTGTGTAGCCAGAAAGTCCTAATTTTATAAATGAATTAATTGTTTTGCTGGTTTGGTTTTTTTTTTTGTTGCTGGTTTGGGGTTTTTGTTTTGGTTTGTTTTTTTCCCTCCTGGGGAACAAACCAGAACATTCTTTTGTTTATCTTTGTTTCTGTCTGCCACATATATCAACACACAGCATGAAGCTAATAAATTGAGGAGAGTGAGGAGTATGCAATATACAAATTCTGAAACAGAGTGGAGGGCTGAGGCAAAACATGCATTGTTGACACATAACATGCAGATAGACTAAATTGAAGATGGTTAATTTGCTGAAAGCTGTGTGCCTTAGAGACACTGCTTTACAGTGTCCTAGATATCACAAGTTCCCCTTCAGCTACCAATCTTAAAGGGGTAACAGCGTCAAAAGAATGACTGCTCTTGAATGTTTCTCTCTTAGTTTTGGCACAAATAAGGCTTTTGTCAGCAGTCAATATGCCTGGTATTTTCCTCCCACCATCATTATTTCTTGGAAATTCACATTCCTTGCACCAACACACAGAAGCCCACGTTTTACAGCTGTGCTTGGATTCCCTTGTCTTAAGCTTGTATCAGGCCTTGACAGTTAGAGGTCCATGACCTACACCTGGGCGGGGAAAGAAAATCCTCAGAAGACTCAAAGCACACTGAGTATTTATGTGACAAGTTACACAAAACTAGGCTGCAACCTCCTTCTTTGGCAGGACATCAAAGCACCTGGATGTATACAGGGTCATCGGTAGCAGTGAGTTATGGCACCGGCATTTTGAGGGTTCAAGCATTTCAAGGAAAAGTAAGGATACAATTTAAAATTGTACGGTAACTCACTCATGAGTAGAGTGAGGACAGATATTTGTGTGGCTTTCCTGAATAAATGGATGCATATAGAACCAGAAAAGTTCTAACTCTACTATATTCAATGATTTCTTGTTTTATGAGTTATCTCGCTCCAGTGGTTGTCAACATGCAATCAGCAATGACACTTGTGTTATGGATAGTCAGCTAAGGAGCCCTGATGGCAGAGCAGAAAAACTAATTTTTGATGCAATTTGTCTCCTGCATTTTAACAGCTGTTTCATAAATACTAGTTAATGAATATAATATATCTACAATGTACATCTGTGTGGAAGTGTTGCACTATAAATATATGATCAAAAAAAGGAACTAAAGTTGAAATTTTTCCTGGGCAAAGGGCTTCCAATCGCATCAACAGTAAAAGGAAACTTTGGTTTGTGTGAAATTCATACTTTGAATTGCACTTTGTTTAAAAATGTACTAAATGGAAGCATCTTGAGAAGCTCTATGTATGTTTGTATTTTAGGGGTTCTGAAACAATTTTTGTCATCAGTCAGATGTTTGCACCCAGATGAAATTCAATCAAGGTATAAAATCTAATCCAAAATTTTGTTCAAAATGAGTTGCACCTAAGTGTAACCTTTCAATTTACAATTTATCTTGACTTAAACATCTTATTCATACTTTAGAGAAATTTGTTCTCTTCCAAGCTATGAGGAGTGCTTAAAAAAGGTCTAAGTTCCTGTGAAAAGGTAGCTTCATAAGTATTTTGGTTCAGAGGTAAGGAATAAATGAATTCAGGTCTTACAGTTATTTTGATTAGAGTTTAATGAGTCCAAGAGGTTCAGATAAAGATGGATATGTATCTTCCTGAATGATTTTTTTTACTTGTACTTAATGCTGGTATTTGGATGGTACCCAGAGACTTTGAACTCTATTGTATTAATCAATGCACAAAAAAAGATGACTACTTCTTGACTGCAGCAAAGTACCCCCTCAGTAATACAGGCAAACTGAGGTGGAAATATTAATGAAATTATTTTATTTCCTGTCATGGGAAGCTGGAAGGAGATAACCTATAATTATTCTTTAATATTTTAGATGTTGTTTCTCAGATTATCTTTCTGTGCTACTGAAAGTAGAGTTTTTACAGTCAGATGTTTTCATATGTACTTTCAGATTTTAAAAAATATGGATAACTCTTTCTTGCAGTGAATGTTTATAACACATAAAAGTTTTCTATCTTAACTAACCATGTAAATAATAAGTAAAGAAAATAGCTGAAAATTGAGTCAAATGTGACATATCTCACAATATCCGTCCTGTCAGTATAGAGCAGTGACTAGTTACAAGTTTTTTCAGCTGATGGAAATGTGTTCTTAGAAGTATTAGAAACGTTTTTACCACTTTATTACAAAGATAACAAAGTGGAAGAGGCATTTAAAAATATGCTTGAGCTATGAAAGTACTGTGTCCTATGAAAATGCATGAGATTCCGTGGTACAGTGTTTGAAATAGCTTTGTTACTGGAGGCTAACTTCCAATATGCAGTGCATAATATAACAGGAATTTGGTCCTGCTTGATGTCATTACAAGCACCACAAGAAATGGTTATTGGTAAATTATAAACTCGAAGAAAATAAGTCAAATTTTTTTATAGGCATGTCAGTGCCTTTATGATTGAGGAGAAAAAATTACTCTCTTCAAGCAGTCAATGTCTTTGTTTGAGCGTTTAAATATTTAGAGTTCTGAGGAGTTTTGCTTTTAAAGAAACCCAGCCTTTTTTCCGGGGTGGGGGGTGTGTGTCAGAATATCTGTAAAGGTTTACACCTTTACTGAGAACAGGAGAGAGTATAATTTCAACCTTCAAATTGTGCATAGATTAACTCTTCATTACAGAATTCAACATAGCTAGAGGCTAAGGAAAGTTCAGCTTGATCTTTTGTGGCATCAAACAAAATAGGATCATGTTCCTGACACCTGGTAGCAGCAGCAGCTTTTGGATGGTGTGAGAACAGAAATAAAGAAGTAAATTAAGGCTTAATACTAGCTTTGCATGCAGTCAACCATTTGCTTTTTCCACACTTTAGTTACCTCACAGTACTTCACTGTCTCTGTCATTCTTGTAAAATGTAGCAGGCAATTCAGGATATTATTTTCTTTCCTGTTGTTTAATCCAGGAGAGGTGATGAAAGCTCCCCAACAATCTAACATCTCTTGTTTATTCCCTCCATCACCACCTCCCTGGGCTGAAGGCCTGCATCCTGTTAAAGAAAAAGAAATACAAAGCTTGAAATACTGTTACCATGTCCATTTCACTTAACTGCTTTGAGGGTTCTACCCTGTTCACATGTGAAATGAATGATAGAAAATGTGCAATCGGTTCCTCTTGATATTATTGGAGACTTCTTACCTCCCTCCTTTGAATATCTATAAAGAAATTCTTGGGAGTTTGCTTCCTTTTTTTAAAAAAAGGAAAAAAGTAATTGGATATTCTAGACTGCCTTCATTATGTTGTTTATAACATATTTGTCTTTGCATCCTTTGATTAAAATGTAGTAGTATTTCTGTGAAGTGAGGAACTTTGCAGTTGCAATTACAGATAATAAGGTTGTTTTCTAAACTTCACTGTGGTGTGAACATCAAAGTAGTGTGGATTATAATAATCCAAGCAAATAACCTCCTGTAAACTTAGAAGCTGGATGTTTTCATTGAGACCCCATTCATTTAACACTCAGTTGTTGCCTGTTTCTATGTGGTAAAAACTTTGTGAATTTGCCTAAGAAAATGACCACCAAAGAAATGTAAATGATTGAACTAGGATCTCATTAGCAAAGCCTATATAGCTACCTGAAGGACCTACCTCTGCTGGCAGTAGATCAAGTTTCAAGTACCTTCTTACCTTTTAGAAACTAATTATCTTCAGGCTTTTCTATCAGTTAAGGCAGGGGAAAGGTAACATGGCAATGTTCTTGGCAACAGATCTTATAATTTGACAGATTCTCCAAAATAAGCATTTGAATGACTTTTTTTTTTTTTTAGTGTCTTGAAAATCTATCATTCAAATAACTACCTGTAAAACACACATGGGTTTTTTTGCTGTGGTAATGGAGGATTATGTACTTTTCTATGAAAAATGCAATAAATTTGAATCAAAATGTTCCAATTTGGAAGGAGAGGTAGATGACATTGGAAGTTTTTCAGTCACTAATAGAGCAAAAAGGCCTAGATAGGTGGGGAAAATGGTTGCTACATTAAGTGCTTGAAGAGGAATTGATTGTTCCACAGTGATACTGGTGACAGACACAAGACTTTAACTCCTGTAATGTATAAAATACGATAAAAATAGCTTGAAGTAAATTGATTTAGTTCTACTGGAATTAATAGATGTTTACTTCTCCAAGTCAAATGAGAATACTGTTCACAATATTATTTCAACCCAGTATATATAATCTACAGATGTTTTACACATATACGATTTCTAAGAGAAAGTTCATTCAGTGCATAAATAGGGGTGTGTTTCACATCTAGAATCCTGAGCTTAGGCAGGACTGGTCAGACTACAAGCAGAAGGAGTTTGATAAACTCTTGCCTGCTAATGGAGGTTTTCAGTTTATAAGAGTCATTTAATTTCTAAATTATCTTAAAGAAGTGTTTTATAGGGGCTTGGAAGAGAGGCTGGAAATATAGCTCACTGGGTTAGGGAGAGGTTTTCAGGCATTCAGGCAAACATGTGCTCCCATGTTAGTAAATCCTTCCAGGGTCATGGTGTAGAGCATGGTTTTGAAGCCACAGGCAAGGGTTTTCCTGTCTGAGCATGAATGGGTAAGGAAAAGGAGTAGCCTGCCTTGAGAGCAGTATATTAATGCTAAGACTGTGTAACTCGGATAAAAAAAGACTGTATGAAGCAAAACAAATGTAATTTTCTCCTGTATCAAGATATTTATCTCCTGAAACCTTTATGAGTTTATGGTTGAGGTCCCTCATCCATTTTTTGCCTGCAACTGGCCTGGCTGAAGACCTCATTCTCCTCTCCACTGCCTCTCGCTGTTTCCTCACCATGTGCAGATTCCCAGTCAGATCTGATGGCTGATGTTCATGTTACTGGCTCCTACTTCAATACAGTCAAGACAACCTGAGTTAGAAAAAACCCTCTGTCCTTCAAAAGATGAAAGAACCAAGACTGCTTTTAAAGAATGAGTAAGAGAAGTGAGTTGTACTGTAGTAATTATGCAAGGGGACATGTTGCCAGTGGTCTTGCACTGTATCATTTGGTGACTCTTCTTTTCTTTAGGTTTTCCTCCATCATACCCTTTCACTGGGGATGAGGTGCAGAAAGACACTCAGACAGATACTGAATCAAAATCTTGGAGTCTTGGTATACAGCAAGTTAATCATGAGCCAGAAATGTGCTCTCATGGCCAAGGCGGCCAATGGTCTCCTGGGGTACATTAAGAACAGTGTGGCCAGTAGGTCAAGGGAGGTCACCCTTCCTTTCTGCTTTGTATAGGTGAGGCTGCATGTGGAATGCTGTGTCTAGTTCTGGGCTCCCCAGTTCAAGAGAGATGGGGAACTACTGGAGGGAGTCCGGTGGAGGGTAATATATATGACTGGGGGACTCTCTCGTAGGAAAGGCTGAAAGAATTTGGACTTATTATTATTGGGGGGGGGGGGTGTGCACTAGACTAGATGATTTCTAGAGGTCTCTTCCAACTCCAACGTTTCTGTGGTTCTGTGAAAATAACTACTATCTTTTGTCTTCACATCCTTGCTTACCCTGTGATAAGTTGTTCATTTGACACTGATAGTTTTTCAGACAAATATTATAAAATAGTTATCAAGTGCATATAAATTAACCTCATTAAACAAGACATTTTGTGATAGGCAAATTCATGTAAGTAGATATGAAGATGCAGAACCATTGAGGATGTCTGTGGGGTAAGGTAGTCCCAGTACTCAAAATAATAGTTTGTGTTTCAAATACAGTAGTGTAATTGCAATTACAAACTAGAGTGTTTACTATGAAGTTACTATGAAATTCCTAGGGGGAAGTACAATCCCTGTCACACTTTGTAAAGATTGTTCAGTGTCTAATTCAGTTCTGTCAAAATTGACAAGCTATTTGCCCAATAGCGAAAAATTTTGGGGATGTGTTTTGTGTGCTTTTTCCCCTTTTTTCCTTCTTTCCTTTTTACATGCCACATTCAACCTTGTGTTCCCAAAAGACATATCAGTCAACCCTTTGACCTCAGTTATATGCAACTGTTGGATATTTCATTGTCTTTAACTGCAGAATCATGACACGGAGGTCATTGAGCAGAAATAATATCAGAGTATTGTGCTGAAAAAGAAAATACTTGGAAGATACTGAAGTGAGATTGGGTATTTTAGTGTTGGCTCAGCTCCATCTGCAGTTCCCCATTCATCAGTGAAATTTTAATCTGCTGTAAAATTATAAATGAGTCTTGGGAAGATAAAGAGCTATTTTTAGAATTTTATCTCTTCTGAAAGAAAGATCAGTACATAACAGGTCAAAACCATTGTAACAGATTGGACATAAAGTGGAACATTGGTCAAAGGCCAAAATAATATTTGAAAGCAAAATATTACTATTATTTAGAGGCACTTGTGTTAAATATGGTGAAATTGAACTGTTTATAGAAGATGTTGGATTCTTTCCAGACAGACTGGTTGCACCAATTTGGTGGTTTTTAGGCATTTTTCAGTGATGAGAATTTTTTTTATAGCAGCCATAAATGAGAAAAGACAAGGGGACCATAAAGGAAAGTATACTTCTAGCTGCTATCCAGATTACAGCATGGTTAAATGGCTTGGGGTGATGTCTGGAAGGGCAGCTGAACAGCAGAATGGCATGCAGAATTAAACAGTGAAACTGTCCACACACACCACTCACCAGCTTTCCGCATGCTGTTTGTATGTTCCTGTTTTGTGCTATAGGATTGCAGAGGGTTTGGTCTGAAAATGTGGGATGCCAAGATCTCTTGTAAGGAAGGCCAGACATTTGTATGCTCTGAGTGATGGGGGGAAGCATATTTCAAAAATATCACTACTATCCACATGCAGCTTTTGAGACTGTTGCAATATGGTGCTCTAGCTCTTTGGTGCAACTTATGATGCAGGAGAAGGGAATGTTAATATTCTGCCAGTTTAGCCCTTTGATCTGGCTCACTGCCAGCTCAGATGTATGCCAGAGCCTGTACAAGAGTGAAGAGAAGGCAGTGGAAGGGACCCGTTTCTCCCTCTAGCAACAGCTGGCAAAGGCTAACACAACTGTATTGTTCACCTGCATGCTTACTTTCTCCACCAAGCACTGAATCCCTTTTCTGATCACATGAGTGAACCTGTGGAGATGTCATGACTTGACTTCAGATATTGTCCATGGCTGAATCAGAAAGCAACACCTATTCCTCTTAACAAGTTGTGCTGATTACTTCAAAATCCATACAAACTTTTCATGTTCTATGTTGATTGTTCACTTTCAGTATGTTGCCTGTCATTTCCCTTTTTCTGCCCCTCTGATTTCAAGCCTCATATGATCTAAAATACTTCAGTAAGTTAGTTTAGCAAGTCAATACCTAACTATTACTCTTAATTTATTTTAAATTTCTTCCTGTTCCTTCTTTAAGTCTAGGAGGGAAAAAATAGCTTTAACATGTGGCCTTAAATACTTCCCAGCTGAAAAAATACAGTTAACCAGCATGAGGCTAATGGGCTGATGCACAAACTGATGATCCACACCAGTTCCCCTGCAGCCAAAAAACATCCTCTGGCCTGTATACACAGCAGCTGATTTTACCCTGGATGTTCCAGTTTCTTTTTTTTTCCTGCAGTTCCGATTGCTTCGTACAGAGCTCTAATGTTAATTCAGACTCTCTTAGCCCATTAACTGAGTGATGCAGCACCAGGCTCCCTGGCTCGAAGAATCCTGCTTTTTTATTTCTCTGCAGATGATAGTCCACTACTCATTATTTACCTTGACCTTTTCTTAATGATGTCCTTCTCCATGAACATCATTCAAAACAGACAAAATAACAATTTAAACAACTTCTGTAGGTTGGGTAGCCTGTTCCTTTTTTTTTTCTTAAATGTCCCTTTCTAACAGTGTTTGAAAGTCTATCTTTTGAAAGATCTTTAACTCAGAAGAGCTGCTTAAAAATGAAAGTTAATAGCTAGTATTATTTGTGCACTAGCAGTAATAAGACATTGGTTAAGTGTTCCTTTGGTATTGTTGCTCTCTTATATTTTTGACTTTTTTTTTCTTTTCCACTTTCAGTTTGGTTTTGGTGTTTGGGGAATTTGGATAAGAAAAATTACATTTCTTTTTTAGCTTGTTTTCCTGACTGATAAAGAATTATGTCTTTAGATACTGGAAACACTGTCAAGATGCAAGACAGCTCCTGGGAATTAACAAAGAATTAAAATATATGTGAAATTAATGTAGAGAGAGAAAATCCCAACTCTCCAGATCTTTTACAATGTTGAACAACTCATATGGTCTGCCTGTAAATGAAGTCCATAAAACTCATGTTAGGTGTTCTTAATTTACAATTAAAATAAAGCAAGTGAGGAAGAGAAAGTGTATGTTCTTTAAAACACAAATGGTGTAACTGCTCTCAAATGTCTTCACATTAGAAATAACTCAACCAGTATCAGTGCCGTTTAACTGATGTAAAAACAGGAGGAAAAGGAAACTCCCTGGTGATTCTTTGGACCAATATAGGCTAAAAATTATATAGCCATTTTAAAATATGTAGTTTTATTATGAAGAAAAATTTCCATATTTTAAGCTAGTGTTTAGACCAGTGATTTGCAACTGGTGGCCTACAAAAGCCTCTTGGGCCTGTGAGGCAGTTCTAAAAAGATTCTGAAATGTAGCTCAGAAAAGCAAACATATTTCAGCAGACTAAATTCATAAGGATGTTGGCACATCTGAAAGGGTTGAAAATCATCACAAAGTGTTAGCAATGCTATTTCCCACTTCTACCTATCAACAAGAGAAAATTTCCAACCTCCCTCTCAGCTGAACTGCTCGATTTCAAACCAGAGCTATGTACTGAATCTTAATCAAGTTGAGAAGTGGAAGACTTAAGAGGAAATCATTTGAACTCAGAGCTGTCTCCTGGGGTTTTGAAAGGCTTTTTTTTTTTTTTTTTTTTTGTGGTGATGCCCTGGCTGTCAGAGTTTAAATGCTCTAGAGGCTCAATAGCTGTGATATTTATTAACCAAGTGGTTAGCAGATGATCAGAACTTTGTCACTCAAACTTGCTTGGTATCAGCTGACATATGGTATCATGTCTGAAATACCACTCAGTAAATCACTGATAATGTCAATGTAATTGCTGAAAGCTAACACAGGGTATAATTCTTTTCCCACTGAAGTTGATGGCAAGAATCTTGTTGATGGCAGTGGTGCAGGACTGAATCTTCTAACCAGAAAGTATTTTCTTTTTAATTGCACAGAAATAATCAATTTAAAAAAACCAAACAAAACAAAACAAACCCCTATTCTTTAAATGAACTTATATTTATAAATGGTAGTATGTTAATTTCATGATTGACTTTTTTGGTAGATAATGCTGCTGTGACTATTTCAATATGTTTTATTTGTGAGTCAGATGCTAATATATTCATAAGTAGATGAATATATGAATGTAAGAGCTCTGCATATATCTCTGCTCCATCTGTTATTTCTTTTTGCCCTAAATTTAAATACTCTGACTTCACTGCTAACATTGTTATTAGTATGTCCTCAAACTTTGCCATATATTAATTAGAATATATTCATGGAATAGTTTTATTCTGCCTTATAGAGTTTAATTTTTAACTGGTCATTTTCTCATAAAAATGTTAAATTACTAAAGAAAACTTTCCTGTAAAAAATACCTTCCCCCCCAAAAAAAAAATTCAATGACAACAATTTCTCATATTCCGGGCAGATTGTCTGGTGGAGAGAGAGAGACACTGTCACTGCTGAGATGTGAGACATTCAGAGTCAGCTCTCCATTTCATATAGTTTGGAACAGTCTTAAATCTGAGCTTCCTACACTTGGGAGGTGCAGGGATGCAAACTCAGGATCTCACTGCCTGAGTGTGTGATGTTTTTGTTGGGCGATCAGCTGCCCTGCAGATTTATTTCTCTGTCTGATGTGTGGTTGCCTAGAATGCTTAGAATTGTCTTAGCTTGTTCCAGTGCTGGGCAAAATTCAAAAGCCTAAGAGTGTTTAATGGCATAAAATCAGTCTCTAAAATTATGATGCATTTGCAGCACCAGACCAAAACTAACCACTACAACAACTAACAACTCTGAGTTAACTGAATGTTGTAAGTTTCTGCAGTTATTCTTCAGAACTAGCATTTTCACTGCTGTTCACTGTATTTGATCTCCTAATAAATGCATTATAATATCAATACTTTAAACTTGACTTTTACAACTTTAATTAGAAAATTCTTTGTATTTGCCAGCTGGATGTTTGAACATTTCAAATGTTTTGGTGCATCTCAAGATCTTCATAAAATTGATGCTTGCCGTTAGACTCAGTTCAGAATATGTACTGACATTTTTGACAAGGATGAAAGAAAATTTCCTTTGGTAAGGATTTTACAAGCTAAGACAGTGCACAGATGAATGATAGGGAAAGTGGAGGAGTAGCAAGCAAAATAAGTATGGTTTGATTGCATCCAACATCTTGTTTTGTCTATTCCACTATTTATTTATTTTATTCCTCCTAATTATCTCATCAGCACCACATTTACTTTCTTAATCCAACATGGGAAATATTTTTTTCTTTTAAGAAAGGTGGCTGCTGTAAGAGGAAATTATGGCAGCAAAAGTAATGTCCATCAAAAATTAAGAACTTTAGTGTCATTTCAGTCAAAGGATAGTGCAAACAAGTCTGCAGATAAACTATAGATATCATTTTGAGTTGTAGCTTTTTCTTTCTCTGAAAGCTATCCAGATAATGTGTATGTGGACTTGCACACAGCAGGGTTATCACTACATTTACCTGCTTTTGAAATTTTATGTGGCATTTTACTCTTTTGACTATAGGCTATAATTGTACTACTCTTCTTATTTTGTAAAATTTATTGCTTTGATCTCTGGTGTCTTTAGTGTCATCTGGTATCCCTCAGGGACATATTCTAGAAGCTACAGTATTTCTTTGTTATATGTATGTTGGTTGGAATTACTTGTGTTCACAGTTCAAACTGTCAGGCAAATAGCTCTAGGCTTTATTTATCACTCCTTGAAGACCCTGTAATAGCATCTACAGTGCTGCTTGATTGTCCTTCCATTATCAAGGTTTAGATGGTGCTAATTTTCTTCAGTGTAATGCTGAAAGGATGGTACGTAAGTGGAATAATTTCAGATGGAAGTGGAGCCTCTTAGGAGTCTTCTATCTTCCTTGGGTTTTAGCTTTTCCTCTTTCTGGGCTTTGCAGTCTCATATGAATATGAGACTTTGGCTGAGTTTCTAGGACACTTTGAATGGCCAAGGTAATCGAGGAGAAATGGACACCTGACTTCAATTTCCAGATGAATAGTCTTCTCATGCAGTGACAGAAAATGGAAATTGCTTACTCAGGATCACTCACTTCTGCACCCCTAGACTCCTTCCCTAGTGAAAGAGTCCAGGATCTCAAGATTTGCCACTTCTAGTGTACTCAGGCTTCTGACCCTTAAGGGTAACTGACCCCCAGAGAAGCATATCATAGTTTTGTGGAGAAGGAAAAGCATAGCTCAGACAGAAAACATTGAAAGTATTAAGAAAGCTTCCATGTCATCTTCTTAAATATCCTCAGGATAACAAGAAGCCTATTTTCTTAAAGTGGCGACTGGCAGGTAAACTACATTTAGCTTTACTCACAGGCAGTGGCTGAAATGGGCAGCTGGGCTGTGCTTGAGGCAATTCTGGATCCGAGGGGGGAGGTGAAGCCTCCATATCACAGCAGGCTCACCATCTGTGTTTGAGGAACATCTTCATACCCATGGTGACTATTTACACACTTCCTTCCATTCCTTTAACTGAACTCTGAACTTCTTCAGCATGGCCTTTTTGTCCTGAAGGCAGTGGCTCCCAAATAATTCAAATCAGAGTTCTGACAGTCTATAACACTTTGCAAAGAGGTGTATACGCTGATTACTGCCAACTTTAAATTGACAGTTCTGTGCATTTCTTATCTAACAAGGTTCTACATATTAACTACATGGCCTGTAAGAAAGCTTCAGTCACTGCAGAGCAGCTCTGCTAGAGAAAAGATTGCGACAGAAAACTTTTTCACTTACATGTGTACATACAGACACTTGTATATCTCCATATGAAATTGATCATTCTTACTTCATTATTCCTAAAGTATCAGACTCTTTTAATTGTGGTTTTATTATTTTTAAGAACCTTCAATTATTGCTTTAAAGGAAAAAGTAGAGGCTTATGCCTGAAACCTTTTTCAGAATGTTTTGGGCTTGTGTTTCTGGATGTGTGGACTTCCTTTAAAAATATGACTAATATATTGGGTTATTGAATAAATTAATGCTGATAATAAGTCCAAATTGTGCAAAATAATGACACTCAATTATGACTGGTTAATAATTCAGGTGTCTGGAACAATATTACTAAACTCACATTGATTAAAATAAAATTTGATTTTAATTCACATCTGAATGTACACAGTGGTAATGGGTACAGGACAAAACAAAAAGCAAAAGGGAATTATTTTTCCTATTCTGTGTACTACAGCCAGTTACAGTGACTAGTGAACACTGGTCTTGGAGTACAGAGAGCTTCTTTCTACTCCTGTGCTGCTAACTTCTTTCATGTTATTTCTTTATGCCTCCGGGTTTCCTTGCTTTCTCTGTTTATTTAGAGCATATAAAATTCACAACAGAGAACTGTTAATTTTTACTGTGTGCAGTTATCCACACCTTACAAAAATGCAAAGAAATAATTTACCTAGTGCTTTGTGTTACACTTTCATGGTAAGTTTTTTCTTTTTTTTTTCTTTTTTTTTTTTTAACAGGGAGATAGTCATCATTGCCTATGCTTTTAAAGGTTCTAGTGCAATATGGTTCTGGTTCATGACAATGACTTCCAGTTAGTATATTAGTGTACATAAAAACAGGTTTGGGGGGTTTTGTTTGTTTTGATGGTTCAGGGTTTTTTTTTCCTATCTGGATCTATGGTTTCTGAACATAACTAAATTCACAAACAGTAAGTGGTCAGCCTGAGATCACTTTCATCCTGTAATGTTGGGTTAATATTTATGTTAAGCACTTTAATTGTATGTGTGCATGTTTGTGCATGTGTGTATAGAGAATAACATAGAAGAATGAAGTTTAGGATACGGAGCTACAGAAATTTTCTAGAAATAATGCTCTTTTAAAACTTGTGTTCACTTTGATTTTAGAAGGGAAAGAAAAATATTATAAATGGAAAGCTGCAAATGATTGAAAGCCATCCAGATGGAGTGGGAAGAAAAGAGTTGAAGGCCGTAGGACACAGACTGTGTTTTGAGCCAAAACCATTACAGAGGAGAAAACAAAAGGTAGGCAAAAATCAGGCCCACACAGTCAAAGGAAAGATAGGAAAGGAGATGGGAGGATACAGACACTGAGGTTAAGATTTTAATGCAGTTCCAGAGGGGACAATTTCCAGATCCTGTGTCTGTGGAAAGTCTTGAAGGAGCAGAAGGAAGGACTGCATAAAAAAAGCAACTGCACTAGATTACTATCAAATAAACATGCTTTTTAAATTCAATTCTACATTTTTCCTGACCTTTTACATAAGAAAATGAAATTTTAAGATTTTACCCTAGTAAATCCTGCCTAAGATATTTTTACCTAAAGAGTAAGATCAAGAAGGTAGGGAAGGTGGTCTGAAGCTAAAGTACAGTGCTGCAATCCTTGTAATGCAAACATGAGCTGCAATGCCAGATGAGGTCACCTTGGAAAAGGATCATAACACAGAATGACCATGACAGAGGCTAGGGAGCCTCTTTGATGAAGGGCTGGTAACAACTTCCTGTGGTTTCAAATATAGTGGGCATCACACGTAAGAGAGATCAGCATGCATGTAGTCTTAAATATTCCATTCTTCACCTCCTACAAATGCATGGTATTTTCTGGATCTTGTAAACCTGCAGTTCCTCCTAGTATATGCTGCCCTCTACTGCTCAGTCTCACAGCCGCAATGGTTACCTTTGTATTTGCAGTTGGATGTTGTTTATATGGTACAGTTTCTATTTTCTTCCTATATTTTAAAATAGGAAGCATTTAGATATGTATGAGCTATCTAGAGTAATGGTTAACACGAAGCTGAAATACAGGCTCAACAGCTTTTCAGGATGGTTGTTGGACTATTAACATGCTTCTTCCATTTTAGCAATTTATTTATGGATAGTGAACAAGTGAAGACTGTTTATGCTAAAAGGAAGAATTCTCAGAAATATCTTACTAAATTAATAACTTTACTACTGTAAAGTAAAAGGTAGATGATGTATTTTATTTAATCTGATGCTTAACTTCTTTGAAAGAGATGGAAAACACTAAGGCATCAAATGTATCAACTTGATAGTACAAAACAACTCTTTAGTGTACTTTTACTAGCATTTTGTCCAGCCTAACTTTGAAGGCGCTTACTGACAAGCATTCTATCATTTGTAGCCCAGATGTTAATGGATCTTCCTGTAAGAACACTTTTCTGTATCTTGCATTATACTTGGTTATTTCCCTTGTTGCTAAGTTTTCTCTTTCTTTGTTGTTCAAATATTTAGGGGTTGCTATTGTGTTTTACTGCCTTAGCCAAGCTTAGGCATACTCAACTCTGGTTTGTGTGTTTTGGTTTTTTTAATAATTCCTTGCATATTCTTAACTCTTTTTCATGCTTCTTTTAGAGTGTGCTGCATGTGTCAGTGATGAGGTATGCAGATCTCAACACAGCACTTTGCTGTGACAATGTGTGCTTACTCTCCATTATCATTGAATCATGCTTCTCACTATGAAACCGAACTTATGCACCCTCCTACACTATTTATTGCCTACAATTTCTTATATTTATTTTTAATTTGAGACTATGTGTATTTGCCCTTTCAATCATTACTTAAAATAGCTATAATGCTGAATGCCTTCATAGTACTGAGTGCCTTCTCACAAGCTATTCAACAGCCAAGTCATTAGCATCTAGCATTGCTTTCTATGGGTCAGTTAGCCAATTTCCATTAAACTGGGCAGTTTTCCTGTGTAGAATAAAAGAAACTAATTCTTAATTATATGCCACAAGAAGTAAAGCCTCTAGTACTGTACTAAGATCCTAGTGTATTGCTTTTCTTGTATTCTCTTCAACAATTCATTCTGGAATACTAGAAAAAAAGCAGTTGAGTTCATTTTGCAAATTGCATATTCTTTCTAAACCTGTGCACCTGATTGCTCCTGTGTCATGATCTTATATTGATATATGGTTCAGCTAAAGCTAATTGAAATAAATTAACTCAGGAAAAATTGGAATGAGCTTATGCTGCTTTTTTTTTCTTACCATGAAGATATTAAAAAGTAACTTTACACTCTACAGAGCTTAGTTGTGTTCCCTCAAAAATCTTTGCTGGGATTCTCTCGCCTCTTTTGTTGCTGAAGGGCAGAGCCCTCTAATGCAGTCAAAAACTTTCTGCTTTATCCCAGCTAGGTATTATCTCTCGGAGCTTGCCCCATAACTTCCTGAGCCTTCTGTAGACAGACTTAATTTTGCCTCAGGTGACACTCATCTCCTGAGATGGTTAAGCATTTCCTTAAGCTTTTTTACAGAGCCTAGATATCACAAGAGCAGTAAATGAAAAGTGCTTAAAACTGTAGTTCTCTTGGGCTTGCAAGGTGTTTCAATGTCTTCTCTGAATTACTGCACACTCTTTACTCCCACTTTTTTTCAGCTCTTGCTGCTTACTTTATGGAATTCAATAGGACAGCATATGTGCACAAGATTAATGGTATTTAATCCTTAGAGTATTCTGTGTCTTACTCACTGGACAGCAGGTTGCTTCCAGTAGCTTTTAGCTCAATTATTTTTGCTGCTTGTGTAATTCTTCAGAAGGAGAGGGCCAGCCCATGTTTTAGATGTGATCTTTTTTGTAGACTGAATAGCAGATGTGGATAGATGATGCAATGGGGTGGCTAGAAGGTGGCTGTTTCTTCAAACTTCATTTTCAGGGCCAAGCAAAGGAATTGGGCTCTGGAGTTCTGTGCAGCTTTCTAAATTGCCTCTCCAGCACTGCAAATCTCAGCTAAAGTCCTTTAGTGGTATTTATTTTTCACATGCATTTAGTTAACAGCAAAGGAGCCTTTCAGTGCAGATAAAACTGCCCATTCTTTCAAACCCCAATGCTTTTTGTTATATTTATTCATTTATCAATGCTGTGAAAGTTTCATGAGCTCCAGCCATTGATTTCAGGAGCCGATGCTATTTTTCCTGTTTATTATAATTTATTGTCTCATTGTTGCCAGTAGTTTGCACTTAGTTGAGTTTCCCACACAATATACAGGAAACATCTCTATAGCATCAGGCTTCCTCAAATTGATTCCCACAGGGGCTGGGAGGGACAAGCCACTCCCGAGTGCTTTGTGATGTGGCTGCAGAGAGTCCTGTTAAATCCACCATTTGGAGACTTCCTTCCTTGCACCTACAGCAGCATATGTCATAGCCAAATCATGGCTGCTCTCACTACACTCTCTCCCACGCAGCCTTTGAGAAAATTTTACTTATGTGTGTGCTTTCACAATTGTATCACTTTCTCTTACGCACTTAACGTGTTTATTATCAGTGTCCAGTGAGAATGTGTCTTTGAGGGTGTCTATTTGTAGTAGAGCAAAGCTAATGAAATGATTCAGTTAGGGTATTTCATTTCAATTTACCTTTTCTCTCTGTTGATTAACAGATGACTTGTAAATGTTGACTGATGTATTAAGTTGTCTAGGTGGAAGTGATGTGGATGGTAAAGAGGGACAATATACATACGTTCCTTTGAAAACACTCCTTAAATGATACCCACAAGTATCCTGTGAAAGCTGGGAAATTAAATGAACATTGCCTGTCTCCCTCATGAGCAATACTTCCCGGCTAACAAACAATGAGTTCAAGGGTTTAGAACAATCCCAACTTTATTGGGAGTGGGGGAGCAATGAAGGAAAAGGTGAATATAGAAATAACTTCATGAAGTCAGTGATTCATAAATCAATTCCATTAAATTATGACATCATCCTTTCTTGGTGCCTTCCCTCTTCACCCTTGTCTCCTCCAGCTCCCCCTCAACCCCTCCACCTCCTGGATGTGCTGTACAATAGTCATGAGCCTACCCTCATCCCTTGGTCCTGACGGTTAATCACTGCTCTACCTCAGGACACATTGCTCATGGGTTTTTTTTGTGGCTTTTTATTTTAAAGTCAAGGTTGACTGAATCAGATTTTGGCTGGTTTCATTTTGACCTTACAAGGTCACACTGTCTATGAGGGCTTTGTCATTTCCACAGCATACTGATTCCAGCTCAGATGCTGTGAAAGTTGTATTTGATAGCCCTGGCTCAAGCACACTCAGCTTTGTCTAACATGCTGCAGTTGTCCTGGTGCTTTCTTTGGTTTTATTAGGTTTTGGCAAGGAGCACTCCAAGCATTTCACAAAGTGGCACATAGGAAATTATATTTAAGCACAGGATAACACTTTTTTTACCAGGAGGGTGGTAAAACTCTGGAATGGGTTATGTGGAGAGATTGTGGAGTATTCATCCTTAGGGTTATTAAAAGTCAGACTGGAAATGACCCTGAGCAACTCTGAGCAAGTGGGTCGAACTACATGATCTCCTGGAGTTTGCTTCCCATCTCTACCATGCTGTGATTCTGTAAAAAGTATGGTACTTTCAATTGTCAGACAAGATAACTGCAACAGCAGTTCCAGAACAACAGCTACGAGTTCATATGAACAAAAATATATTAAAATCAGTAATGGATTCTTTTTAAAAGTGATTGCCAAAAGAATAAATCTGTAAATATCTTGCCACCTTAAATGCTTACGTGGTAGCACAAACTTTGGCAAAGTTCATTATCAAAAGCTATAAATTATGTAGTTAAACTGTAGTGTTCATGCCAGACTCATGACTGCTCAATAGAAATTCTTTCTAAGTGAAAGTTAACTTTTTTTTTATTTGCTACTAATTCCCTGCTTCCAAAACCCTACAGAACATAGCTTACCATTTTCCTATTTCTGCTTCTAAAAAAGTCAGGCTATTGTTTTGTCTAATGTATGACTCATGAAAAGAACTCCATACCTAGGTCTCCCTCCATAAAGCACTAGGTGTTATCTTCTGGTCAGCTGAAGAAGACATTGTTTTCAAAGTTCTCACTTCAAAGCACAGTGAGGACATATTATCTGGCTTTAGTCTACCTCATGTGTCAGAACTAATTTTAACTGACTACCAAAGATATTTTATTGGCCAATGCTTTTTTTTCTTTTAATTTACTTGTTTATTCGAATATATTTGTATGTGTATTTTAAAACAAGACCAAACCCAGCTAATTCTCTGTCTAGCAGCCTTTAGGAGTGATTGAATTTCTTTTCTGTCAGGAAATTTAGTGAAAGTGTATCATAGGAAGATTACCATCTCGAGAAATAGAAAACTGGATGGGTGTGGGTATTTTTGTGGTTTGTGTGTTTTGTTTTGGTTTTGTTTTTTTTCCTCCCAGGACCTTCTACAGATTTACACATATATTGTCCAAGGTGCTTGGTGCTCCATCATTGCTTTCTGTCTTGGCATTCAGTTTGCTCTCTTTATCCACAGGCAGTTACCTCTGGCTCGGAGGTGCTGCTAAACTTTTCTAAGAAGTGTGGTTTTTTCAGACTCTCTTCCTGTTTGTTTCTCTGCTGATCTTTGTCACTTTGTTCCTTTTCTTTCCTCTTCAACTCTCTTTTAACTTGTAATATCTCTTGTCCTAGTGAGCTTAGAAAGATAGCATGCAAAGTGAATATTTTCCTCTGATTGTGCTTCCTTACTTATCTTTTATCTTAGTTCAAAATTTGCATATTTGTATCATTCTCTTTTTCAGACAGAACCTTCTACAATTACCTTGCTGCATTTAACATATCTAGCAAGGTATTTAGCTATTACTATTCATAAGGTTAATAACTAGAAAGGCACCCCTACAAAACATTTATGTCATGAAAATTTATAGAAAATTTAGAATATCTGGAATCAAAACCACTTTGTTGCACACTTTTGTCAATTTAACAGAATTTATAGGAAAAAAAAAATGCTTTTCAGTACTTTACAGGACTGAGGTGACTCAATGAAATTGCTTAGATGCCTGAGGCAACAGACTGAGTTGTCTGGAATGATAATGATTATTCAAATGATAATTATCCAAATGACCCAGATTTCTTTCTTGATACATCTTGACAAATTGCTAGGCAGTGAGCCTCTGTCTGTGGTTCTGTGAGCAGACCTGTTTGGATACCCATGCAGGTAAGCTGTATTGATCAACAATGCAACTAAGGCATATCAGGAGTTGGGTATCTAAACTACAGTGTCTCCAGTGCAGTTTTCAAGACCATTAGCTACTGTAATGGTATCACTTTTTAGTTTTCTGTTGCACTTTATCGCCTTTGTTACGTTTCTTTGTATTGTGCAAATTCAGAATATGTGGTCTGTCTGCAATCATTAGGTGTCAATTTTTCTGAATTAATTTTATTTTGTCCAAGTGTTTTTCCTAAACCTTGTACAGAACAGGATCACACTGATTGTTTAACTTATGGGGTTTATAGCTTCAGGCTTACAGTTTTGATAGGATAAGATATGATTTATACTGGAAACCTCTCTAGTGACATCCCTCTGCCTCCTTGATCTTTCTGACTATGCTATGGGAAGCTTTCCATCCAGGCTGAAGCTGTGCATTTTATGGTGACTTCTGCTAAACAAATTAGACTTCAAAAATAATGGTACTATAGGAAAGGAAGAGTAGAAGTCTTACATATTTTTGGAACTTGGTATGTTTAGCATTTCTTTATGTTCAGTGTTTTGCACACAGTTCTCAAGTAATCCTTTGGCCTTATTTGCATATTTATTTATAATAAATAAGGTTCTTTCCTTCTCCCCTTCCTCTTTGCCAGATTACTGTGGACTCATCTTCACTCAGTAGCTGTAGTATTTGGAAGTGCAAATGCTTAGAACAGGGTCTCTAACTGTAACCACACAGTGGTGTACCTTGTGAAAGAGACTAGCCTCTGTGTCTCTGCTTTGTGTATTGATGATTGATATTATTTTCCTTTGCTACATTCAATGGTAGTCCTTTAATGGAGAAGGACTAGGGTAAAAGGATAGAAGTGAAGAACTGCAAAGCAGCAGAAACAGTAGTATAACAAAGTATGGCTAAAAAGTAAATAAATCTTAAGCAAAAGGATGAGCAGACTTGTGGAATATGAGGTGTCATGACTTTTTATAGTAGTTACCCTAAGAGTGTCTCCTCCATATGATCATGGGTCAGACAGAGAACATCCATACCAGTCCTTTCACCTGTTACTCAGTTATCTGTAGTATCTTTTCCTTTTCAGACCAAAATAATGAAAGAGAAAGGCCATCCTCTGCTTCTCTGCAACAAACCTGGTTTCATTAGAAGGGACTGTTAAACACTAAAACTCAAATGTAAACAGTCAAGACCTAGCATTTTAGTATCTGGCAGAAGAACAACTTAGGCTGATGCCTTCTAAAATCCAAAGGTTTCAAAAGGACTGTATCAGTGACCTCACAGCTTTCTATACTGGTAGAGCACTGCTTGCAGAATACATTCCAGCACTTGTGGAATTTTGATGAAGCACCAGTTTGCAGAAGATATTGTCAGCACATTTTTATCCCAAGAGTTGCACTCAGCATGAAGTGCTATGGACATAAGGAACATGTGCATCATTAGTTATTCAGCTATGCAGCTCATACTGATTTTGATTCCCCACCTTTCTGGCTTTAAAACTTCTGCTTATCCTAACCAGTTAAATAGTGTAAGAAAATGAGAAACGGAATGGGCCATACTCTTTGAACAACTTGGACAGTTTTACCATAAGATCATGTTTGACATAGCTGCACTGCTTTTTATTTTTAACTGACCTGCATGGAACTGATTAGGAGGAGGAGAAGTAGTGAGAACTGCTATCTGTAAAAAAAACCCATTGACTGCTTGTAGAGATTTCCCTGATTTGGACTCTTAGGTTGCTTATCATTCTGTATGTCAGCTGTCTCCAAAAATAATACAGTACAGGATTTAACCACTACAAAGATTAGATGATAAATGAATACCTGAAACTACACACATAAGGCAGTAAATTTTTAACAACATGTGAAGAGGAAGGAAATTTAGGACAAGAGGACATGTCCTCAAGTTGTGCCAGGAGAAATTTAGGTTAGATATAGGAAAAGAGTTCTTCACTGAAAGGGTTGACAAGCGCTGGAACAGGCAGCCCAAGAAACTGATTGAGTCACAATCCCTGGACGTACTCAAAGATGTGTGGATGTGGCACTTAAGGACATGGTTTAGTGGTGGACTTGGCAGTGTTATGTTAACAGCTGGAGTTGATGATCTTAAATGACCTTTCTAAATTAATGGTCCTTCCATTCTATGACTGTATGAAACTTAAGCTGAAGCAGAAAGATGCAGAGATTTTGTACCAAATGGTTATAATACTGTGTTTCTGCAGAGCACTAAGCATCTTCAAGTGGCCTGACAGCAGCAGAAATTGACACTGTGGTCACTTGGGATTAAACTTTAAAATTTCATGTCATTGTATAGAGTGTATCACACTAAACTGGAGGGTAGAACCCCTGAAACAGAAATTAAAATGAGCTAAGATAATTTGAACATAATGTTCCAAATATTTACATGTGAGAACTGAATTTATTTGGAAAATTTCTTGTCTATAAAACAGCATAATTTCATAGAATGGTTTGGGCCAGAAGGGACACCTAAAGGTCATCTAGTCCAACCCCCCTGCAGTGAGCAGGGATGTCCTCAACTAGATCAGGTTATTCAGAGTCTCGTTGAGCCTCACCTTGAATATCTCCAGGGATGGGGCCTCAACTGCCTCCCTGGGCAACCTGTTCCAGTGTTCCCCCACCCTCATGGTAAAGAACTTGTTTCTAACATCCAATCTGAATCTACCCTTCTCTAGTTTAAAACCATTGCCCCTTGTCCTGTCACTAGAGGCCTTTGTAAACAGTCCCTTTCCCACCTTCTTTTAGGCTCCCTTCAGGTACTCAAAGGTTGCTATTAGGTCTCCCTGAAGCCTTCTCTTCTCCAGGCTGAACAACCCCAAATCCCTCAGCCTGTCTTTGTAGGAGAGGAGTTCCAGTCCTCTGATCATTTCTGTGGCCTTTGGGACCTGCTCCATCAGGTCCATGTCCCTATTGTATTGAGGGCTCCAGAACTGGATGCAGTACTCCAAGTGAGGTCTCATCAGAGTAGACTAAAGTGGCAGAATCACCTCTCTCAATGTCCTTGCCATGCTGCTTTTGATGCAGGCTGGGATGTGATTGGTCTTCTGGGCTGCAAACGTGCACTGTCTATTCACGTCCAGCTTCTTGTCCACCTGAACCCCCAAGTCGTTTTTCACAGGGCTTCTCTCTCTCCTCATCCCCCAGCCTGTATTGAAAGTGAGGATTATTCTGACCCACGTGCAGGACCCTGCGATTACTCTTGTTGAACCTTATGAGGTTCACCTAGGTCTACCTCTCCAGCTTGTCCAAGTCCCTCTGGATGACATTCCATCCCTCTGGCATATTGACATCACCACACAGCTTGGTATCATCTACAAACTTGCTGATGGTGCACTCAATCCCGCTGTCTGTGTTATTGATAAGAATATTAAACAGTACAGGTCCCAGTACAGATTCCTGAGGGACACTACTTGTCACTGCTCTGCATCTGGACTTTGAGCCATTGACTACTACCCTCTGGATGAGACCATCCAGCCAATTCCTTATCCACTGAACAGTCCACCCACCAAATCCATATCTCTTCAGCTTGGTGAGTAAAATGTTGTGAGGAACAGTATCAAAGGCCTTGCAGAAGTCCAGATAGATCATATCTATAGGTCATCCCTTGTCCACTGATGTAGTCACTTTATCATAGAGAGCCACTAGGTTCCTCAGGCAGGATTTGCCCCTAGTAAGTCCATGCTGGCTGTCTTTGATCACCTCCCTGTCCTCCATGTGCCTTATCAGACTTAAGAGAATCTGCTCCATGATCTTCCCAGGCACAGAGGTGAGGCTGACAGGTTGGTAGCCCCCAGGGTCCCCCTTTTTAAAAATGGGTCTGTGTCCCTTCTTCCAGTCACCAAGGACTTCACCTGACTGACAAGACTTTTCAAATAGTATGGAGAGCGGCTTGGCAATGACAACAGCCAATTCTCTCAAGACTCGGATGCATCTCATCAGGCCCTATAGACTTAATGTATGTTCAGGTTCCTCAGGTGGTCACGAACCTGATTTTGACTTGCAGTGGGAGGGACTTTACTGCCCTGGTCCTCAACTTCTGTTTTGGTTTTTTTTTTTTTAAACTTAAGTGTAGGGAGAGAGGCTGCCAGTGAAGACCAAGATAAAAAAGCTGTTGGGATCCTCAGCCTTATCCTCATCTGTTGTTACTAGCTCACCTTTCTTGCTCTTCAGGGGGCGTATGTTTTCTTTAACCTTCCTTTTTTTCATTGATGTACCTGTAGAATCCTTTCTTATCGTTCTTGGCATCCCTTGCTAAATTCAGCTCCAGCCATGCCCTGGGCTTTCTGACCTCATCCCTACACAATCAGGCAGCATCCCTATACTTGTCCCTGCTTCCACTGCCTGGTCTCTTCCCACCCTTATTAGATTTCTTACACCTGGGGATGGAGATCTCTTGCATTCTATGCAGTGTCCTTAAAGATCTGCTAGCTCTCTTCTTCTCCCTTGTCCCTGAGGACCATTTCCCAAGGTGTCTGACTAACTCCTTGAAGAGCTAGAATTTTGTTTTTCTGAAATTCAGGATCCTGATTATGCTCCTTTACTGATTCGTGACTCTTAGTACTGCAAATTCCACCAGTTCATGGTCACTGCAGCCTAGGCTGCCTTCAGTCTTGAGATCCCTGATGAGCTCACCTGCATTGTTAACCAATAGTTCTAGTATTGCAATCCCCTCGGGTACAGGTGTCTATTTCTTGCCTCAGGAAGTTATCCTCAAGGCACTTCAGGAATCTCCTGGATTGCCTACAGCTTGCTGTGTTTATTTTCCAGCAAATGTCAGGGTGGTTGAAGTTCCCCAGCAGGATGAGAGCCTATGAGTGTGATGCCTCCTGTAGCTGGAGTAGGAATGCTTCATCAATAGGTTCCTCTTGATTGGAAGACCTGTAGTAGACTCTGATCACAAGGTTCCATTTGTTGCCTCGATTTCTAATTCCTACCCATAAACTTTTGACTTGCTCATGGCTGTTCCTTTGGGACATCTCGTCACATTTACAGATATTACTTTCTTCTTTGTGTTTCCTGCATGCCTTTAAACTGACCTCAATTTTGTTATTTTCATTTTAAATTAGAAATTAAATAAACTTTAACCCTCTGTCTAGCTCATAGCCAGCTCATACATGTATGGTAAATATCAAAGAAAAGAGATGTGGTTTCAGGAGCAATCATAGAATAAATATCCTTCTGGATTTCCTCACTTAAAACCTGTGTCAAAAATAGGAATGAACTTTAATACTCATAATACAACAAAGTGAACAAAGATTAGAGTCTTCTAGAAAAAAGATCACTAAAGGAAAGGTGCTTGTATAGCTTAAGCAAAGCAAAACATATTTACATCCCACAGTTCAATTTGGGTAGGCTGACAGGAAACTCTAAGGAGACAGCATTGAATTATTACTCTCTTTTTTAGGATAGAATGTTAAATGAAGTCAACAACATTAGGCAGAGGTCAAGAAAGCCTGAATTTAAATTTTATGAGGTTGACATTTAATCATCTGAAAGACCAATATTTCAGACCTTTGACTGTTCTCTTGCCAGGAGAATCAGTAGCATAAAAGACTTGAGCATCATCCTCTCCCAGTGACTTAAAATGGAAATAGAGGTGATGGCACCTCAAGTACTGAGCACCTTTCAGGACCAAGACTTCATTTAGGAGAGGAAAAAATGAAACAAACTATAAAAGCAGCAGCTGGAGATACAGTTAAGCAAAATGGTCCATGCAGTAGAACACTAGTACCTCTGTGGAGACCAGGATTTTCAGGAATCCCTGAATAAGGTTTTCTTTATGTAGCTATTTAATGATTAAATTACTTAATTAACTAAATGTAATTATTTAAGAGGAGAATTACTTTCCTGAAATGTGAAAGTAACTTTTATTATTTCATCTGCTGTAAGGACACAGACTCTCTGGGGATGATTCTAGCAGCACATATGCTCAATAGAACAAAGCTCATTTTGGAGATGTTAGTAAGTGACTGACTCTTTGTTGGGGTATTTAAAAAATAAAGAGGATTTTTAATAATTATTGTTGGGAAGGTGAGGGGGAGAGAATTCTAGACTAATTAGCTGCTATTTGTATAGTCTTCGTCAACCTTATTTTTAACATATATAAGCATATGCATTCTAGCCAATGAAATATTTCCTTCTGAACATAAATGCCCTTCACATTTGTTTTCCTTCTTTGTAGGTGATAGCATCAATGAAACTTGCCAGAGAAACCTGTAACAATAATACTGAATCTAAATCTGAGACAAAATGCCCCACATGAAAAAGCAACCTAGGGCTGTAAGTTGTCTCAGAGCTAGGTATGAGAAACATGAGCAGAAGAAAGCAGCTGAGTGGGATAGAAGCTTTACCTGGAAGGGACAAAGGAATTATTTGGGAATTAGATTAAAACAGGTACGAAAGAGACTACACAGAACTACTTAAAGGCTGTGTCAAAGAAAAAAGAAATTAATTTAAGTAAGACCAAGTAAGCATTGTACATAAAAGGAAGGTAAAAAACTCAATACTAATGCAGGCAAATCTATAGACTAGGAATGAAAATGACATGAAAATGAAGCCAGGCAAGCAAATAACATGGTCAGAACAAAAGATGAAAGGGAAAGTGTACAAAATGATTTGGTAATTACCTGCATGGTTCTTTTGTAAAGATAGGCTCTCCTACTCAGGCTGGGTGTGCCAAGAAGTTTAACAAAAGTTCATTATTTTGAGAATTCCAGTTCCTGAAGCTTCAGTCTTATGCTGCTAAAAGTCTTAGTATTAATGAAATATTACAGTCATTGACTTCTGAATATATTTTTCAACTGAAATCAGGCATAAGGACCAAGAAATTTTAAAAAAATCTCACTATTGGAAAACTGTTAACTTTGGCTTCTTTGAAGAATAATGTGGATAATCAATCCACAACTTTAAAGAAACAAAATTGCAAAGGTCTATATAACAAGCCCTATCCTAAAAAATAATAAACCCCTGACATAGCCAAAAACAGTAAGGGGAAATATTGACTTCTGCTTAAAGTGTCCACTCTAAGGCACTGTGACATTTTGCCTCAGTGTAAAACACTGGCCATTTTTCTTGTCAGGGTGAAGCAGGTGACATCTGCTTATGACCACTAGAAGGCCACAATTAACTTATTTTAAAGCATTTAAAAGATAATTATTAGTAAGCTTTAACTCCTCCTTTCACAAAATCCTAAATTCCAAGAAAATTTACTTTCAACTATACTGCAATTTTCAGAGTAGTATTTTCTTGCTAGTGCTTTCTAGCAAGTGTTTTCTAGTGTTTGGTGCTTCTTGCTACAAGCGAGTCCTTCTTGTAGCTCCTCATATAAGATTCTATTAGCAGGAAACCTGAGCCTTCAGCATTGTAGTTCTGCAGACAAGTTCATTCCAGGAATATAGTTTCTGGCTTTTTTTGTCCTCTTTGTGCTACTGATCCAGAGACTTTAAATTGTTTTTTAAAAGTAATTTAATGAACCAATAATGTTTTATTTCATCTTGATATGCACTTGGTTGGTTTACTCAGGATACATTTACCAAACATGACTCCCCCCAGGATGATTATGTTTCAGTTTCAGACAGGTGCAGCTAGGACTTGGCAACCATCACCCTGAAGCTGGTGTCTGTGCTAATTCTGCACTTGGTGACCTTCACAACGTGGGTGTTTGGAATTATTCTGTTGGCACAAATACAGATTCTCTCATACAACCATCTGTTCATGGTGGAGAGGAATTGTCAACAGGTATCTGGGACGTTTCATCTACAGCACTCTGTTTTCAGCACATCTCCCATATTTTTGTTGGGAAAATAATGCTTTCACTGCCTTGAAAGTGGGGCCGCTAATGATACTTAGAGATCGAATCCTTTATCAAAATTAAATTTAAGGAGAATTTGCTGATCATCTCCTCACGACACTTCAAATAAACCTCAAGAATAAAAATACAAAGGCTGGTCTTCAAACCCAAGGTCCTTAGTATTCCCATTCTTCTATCATATAACGGCACTTTCACAAACCAATTCTTCTTTCTGTTTCTAGTGATCCCCCATGCCTACCCATCTTGGCTGTGTCTGGAGAATGACTAGTATTTGGCAAGTTGATGGAAGAAAGGGTTGCCTAACTTAAGGGTAAGGTGGTGTGCCTAATGATAGCCCTGATTGTGTCTCTTTGATGCCCTGATTTAAGGAACTACAACTGTCATTCACAGAAACAAGTATATTTCTTAATTTGATCTACATTACACAGCCAGGGCTGGAAGAAAGTTTTCAGTTTTCCCATTTAACTACTAAGCCTACTAACAACTACTTCTTAACATAAACCTTACAAGACTCCTGCTCCATGGAATCAAATGCCAGCATCTGTGCAGCATCTGTTTTAAGACACATGTCAGCATAAAATTATATTTTTATTTGCTATATGCAGGTTAGTTTCCTTGAGGTCATTACCAATTTTATACAGTTTTTTGGAGACTTCCTGCTCTTCAAAAGTTCCAGCAGGGTTTATCTACCACTTACAAACTATTGCTTTCCTATTTTAGTACAGGTATGTAGGACAAAGTTTTTGCAATCTCAAAGTTAAAGCAACAACAAAAAAATTGAAAATAAAATATAACTCTCGTGAATATAAAAACTGAAGAGTTCTGTCTGCAATAACAGATATGCCTCATAATAATGACTTAGTATACATTCATGTACAGAAAATAAGCAGGTACCCAGAATTAGAGGTTACATGACAATGATTCTGAATCAAATATTGTCCTTTATGTGGTGCACAGGGTCCTTCGCAGTAAGATGCGGTGATTCCAGCATTTTCTCTTTTAGTACTTCTAAGAGATCTTTTATTTTAGAAGTTATTAATTAGGGATAAATAGGTCTTTCATTTTAATCTTTTCCAAGATTCCAAGGTCAGATCTGACTTTATTGGTGGGAAGGAAGAAAAATTATCCAAACAGCCCAATCCAGTCCATTAACACATCCGTGGCTGGTGTCACCGCCACAAATGTGGGTTCTTTGACAACAGTATGGCTTACACAGCACTAGGGTTGTTGACACCAAACAGGAGACACCTTTCTTGAAGGGGCAAGAGGGACCTCTCTCAGGAGACTGCGGGACTATCTGACAGGGGTTTAAACTAGGTGTGAAAGGGGAGGGGGATAATATCATCAGGCTTTCCTGTGACAAGCTGTGGCATGACACACCAAGGTTGGTGGAATGGGAGGCTAGTTAGGGTCTTCAGCCCCTTGCCCTGAAGCATGCTGGGAACACAGCAGTACAGTCAGTCTCACAGAGATGAGCCAGAGGCTCCTCTGGTAGTAGCAGCTACTAGGGAAACACCTTAAAGGAATTAAGGGGTGTTTCTCTGGAAAGGTGACATGGCCAACTGCCCTGCTGAAGTGCCTCTATATGAATGCATACAGCATAGGCAACAAGCAGGAGGGGATGGAAGCTACTATGCTGTGGGAAGGCTACAACATAGTGGCCATTACTGAAACCTGTTGGGATGAATCCTATGACTGGAGTGTGATTATAAGGATGTGTCGCTGAGGACAGCATGTTCTGCCCTAACAGCCTCTCTGGCAGTGAGATGGGTAGGTTCCTCTCTAGTCAATGAATAGAAATATGTGCCTCTGGAAGACAATCCATCCCACTTATTTTAAACATTTATTCTGGGCTACAGAGAGAGCACAGGCAACAAACTGGACAAATAAGGAATGAGTCAGGTGCCTAATTTAGATATTCAAAGGAATTTCCTCTGGCATAGGTCTTTGAGAGATGCTGTATCACTTCTGTCTTTTCTGTGCAAGATGTTTTGGACCCTTTTAAGGAGCTAAAATGTTATAGCGTAAGGAATGCTACCCAAATAAGATGTCTCAAATTCCTGAGATTATCCCTACAACAAGGATATAAAACTGATGGAGTGGATGAGGATGCACGAACAAAGTGGGCTGTAATAAGACAGAAAAGGAGAAGCTTCCTAGACAACATCTGAGAAGACTTTATGGAGTACTGCACAGATACTGGTCAGAAAGAGAATGTGGCAGTTTATTTGCACTTGCTAGTTAGAACTGTTCTGGTTTCAAACTGCGATACCCAAGCGAGATAAATTAGGAAAATAATAAATAAAGGAACAGAAAAACTGAAAGGAAGCTACGATGAAAAGAAAACTTGCAAGTGTAATAAAGTAAAAGTAAAGATGAATCCTAGTGATGAATTATAACTACAAGGCAGATCAACAGAAAGGAAAGATTGGGGATGGAGGAAGGAGGTGGTCATTAAAGATTATTATGGTCTTTAGGAGTATGACAAGTTCTCAAATGAGAGTAATAGTCTGTATTTGAGAGTAAAAAGGCATGTTCTGCAGGAAGGAAGACTTTATGATGTACTGAAATATTTAGCAAAAAGTCAGTCAAAACTGATCTGACTATCAAGAAAACACAAGCAAACTTATGGGACATTGAGGGATCTTTCAAAACACTGAGGCTGCAGATAGGACAAAATTTAAAAAATAAGAGGTTTGGGGTTTATTTCATTGTTCTATCCTGAGAGCAAAGACAATAGTTGGACAATGAAATTTATCTACATCAGTGGAATTACAATAGAAACTGCAGATGGCAAAGGCCTGTTTGAAGGAAGATTTGTAGAGAAGAGGTTTCTGTCAGGGCAGTAATGACTATTCAAGGCACTGCATTAAACAGATAAGATAAAACCTGAAAATTAGAGAATAAGCACTTTAAAATAACTGCTCTGATACTGTGACAAACTAATTGCAAAACCCTGATGCCAAACTGTGAAGGTTTTTCTTTTTTTGGCAGGGGAGTATGGTTGTTTGGCTGACTTCAAAGACAGCTGTATTGGCAACAACTGAATTGTTTCTGGGTCAGTCACATGGATGTATGCAGCTCGTTTCAGCATAAGCGTTCTCTCAGTTTCCTGTTTCGCTCTCACAGGTTTTCCCCAGTGTCTAGCCATTGATTTTGATGGACATGAATGAAAACATATTTAATAAAAACACTACTTCATGAAACCTCTTCAAATAAATTTTGTCTGAAATGAAGTAAACTGTAATATAGTGGATACATTGTGTAAAAATTCATTTGGATTTTCAGAAGAAAACATTAATTTTGTTAATTCCATTCGACTATAGATCATGTTTACTGAAGGATATGCACTGTAAGCTTTTTTTAATGTTATGGGATTTTTTACTGTGCTATATGAGTGCACAAATGCACATCTGAAATTGTTCTGCCCAAGAACATAATGTAATCTTGAAATATGGATAACATTTCAAAGACCTAGAGAATGGTAAAGGAGGATTTAATGATCAATGTGCTCCCTTCTGAAATGAATTATGTCTGTTGTAACACTATCTTAGATTTATATAGAAGTAGTTTAATTGTCCAAACTGTACACTGTCTGGAAACAAAGAACTGGAGAAAAATAATTTGGAAAAGACTTGATAATCCCTGGATGTAATCTCTGCCTAAGCAGGTAAGGAGCTAGGCAGAGTCACATCCTGCAAATTCTAGGGACCTTAAGGGACACCCAGTCCTTAGTTCATACTTTGTGGATTAGGAACCATGGCCCTGCCTCCCTGTGCTGTGTCAGAGACCTCATTTTGAGGTTGGAGGGCAGGAGAAGATCACCTGCAATTCCAAAAGGATTAATAACTGTGCAATTATATTTTTTTAACGCTGTTTCTAATAAAATATATACTTGTTTCGAAAAGGAATGAGATTTATGCAATTAGTATATGTGTGTCTCTTCCCAACATGCTCTACTTAGGAACTTTTGCACCTATTAGGATGTTTTAACTGCATTTAACGTGAGGATGGGCCAAAAGATGTGATTTTTGGGGGGTTTTTTAAATTAATTTTTGTGAAAATTCCTGAGCTATTAAGAAATGTAGTTGAACATTTTGATAAGAAAGAAACAAATATTTTTATCACTGATGTAGTGCCAAGAAACATTAATAACACTCTATAAGAAACTCGTATTTCTACCGTTTTTGATATGTCTTCCAGTTATGAGAGTATGGAGAGTCAGTCTTACGGATTTTTTTTACCACTAAATGGGAAATTTTCTCCCCTTTCAAATGGGAGCATAGTATAAATTAAAACTCATTAAAAAAAAAAAAAAACCAAAAAAAAAAAAAAAACCCAAACCAAAACCCAACAACAGCAAACACCACAAACACACAAAAAACCCCAAACCTCAAAAGAAGCAGACACACACAAACCCTAACAAAAACAAAGAAAAAACAAACCCTAACAAAAACAAAGAAAAAACCCAAAACATTCTGTAAAGATCCTTGTTTTCCTCATTTTTGTAGTACAACATTGTACTGGGTTATGCTTTCTAAATTGACATTCCATGTGTTAACCATCAGTATTTATATTCATTTGTATAACGGCTGTAAAAACCCTATTCTAATCATTATTTCAAATCCTGTCTTCTGCACACAGACTTTTTCTCTTTATCAGGCATGATTATAGGGTATTGAACAATTAATTTAAAAAGCTAAAAACTGAATGGACTTTGGATAAAGTTGTTTAGCTACAAACATTAGCGACAAATGTTAATGTGCAGATCCATGGAAATCAAGTCACTAAGGAATTAAATTTCTACTTGTTGGCTTTTAAAGCACAAAGGATGAACTTTGCTTTCAATTTAAGGGAAGGAAAAAAAGATGAGGTTGTTTGTGGGTTCTTGTTGGTTTGTTTTGGGTTGTTTGTTGTTTGGTTTTTTTTTTAACAGAAAAGTTGGGATCTGATCCAGCTGACTTTTAAAGCCATTAGAAGCGGTTTAATGTTCTATTAGATTTGGTACTCAAATTAATGTTAAATGGTTTATAGTTTATAAGCACTGAAAAACATATTTTATGAACTCCAACTCATAGATTTACACATGTGCCTTGCACTACAGAATCATGTTGTAAGAGTAATTGATAGAACAACTTTGTATTGACTTTTGCCAGTCATGTTTCCTCACAGGATTTGCTGTGTCCAGCAGATAGTCAATGCTTTATAAGGATACTTTAAGTTCTAAAGTAATTATTTTTACATTAGCAGTAGAGTTGTCACATGGACCTAAGCAAGATTAGTAGGAAGAAGCAATATTTTTTTATGATATTAATAAATGTCCTTAAAAATGCTCAGTGGGTGATCCCCCTCAAGAAGAATCTCGGAACAAAACCTCCCACCCCACCACTTCTTGGTACCTAAACTGTTATTGTATTGATGTTATTTTTCATGAGTGGCAATGTGGGTCATTTTAAACTAAAACCTGAAGTAAAAAATAATCATAGCTACTTCAGTATTTGTTCAGTGAACAAGTGTGTTTGGAATAATAGATATTTGACACAGCTTGAACTGAGGGTGACCTGGCAGTGCCAATCTGCAGATAGCATTTAGTTATGTAATTTAATGGCCTTCACATTTTTCTATCTAGGTGTCTGAGGCAGGTTTCCTCTTTCATACAAATCTTGTGGTAACCTTTGCTCCCCAATGGTTTAAATCACATTCTTAGGGGATTAAACTGTTATGACAAAAGAGGAATGTTTAGTTATTCTGCTTTGCAGCTAAAAATTTGTCAGATTAGAAATTGTGTATTTTATAATCTCAAGATCAAAGAAGTTTTCCATCAAAGCTTTATGTCTGCTATAATATTTTCCCAACCTTTGTTGAACCTGAATTGTTTTGGATTATCTCACATTGGGTTCACTGAGTATGCCTAGCCAAATGTGGGAAAAAGCTTCCTGCCAAACATTTTAAACATTTCACATGTGTAGGGCAGAGGCGGCAAACTACAGGTATTGGTTTACTGCAGTGGTGAAGCTTGCTTTAACAGTCTTTTTAACTCTACTTTTATATGAGATGCTTTCTGAGATTAGTATGACAGATAAAACCCCACAGGGCAACCGTTTATCTTCCATTAGGAATACCATTCACTTTCTTTAACCTGGTGACCTAAGTGCTCCTGTAAAGAGTCTCTTTTATGGAGTTTTTACATCTCAATGGATTAAGTATCATTTCTCTGCTGAGGGGAAAAAAAAAAAAAAAGCCTCAATTCAATTTCTTTAGAAGAATGGTTTGTCAGAGGAGAATAGTTTTTGTCTTTATCCATCTTTAAATCTAGCAGTCATGTTCTCCAAACAGTCACAAAACAGTGATCATTCAAAGTTCAAATCGTCAGTTAATTTAAAATCTACTCACTGAGTTCCTTTATTACAGTTTCACTGCATATTTGGAAAGGCAAATAGCATACCAAGAGGACAGAGGATAAATGGTTTAGCTATTCTCTGGGCTGTGTAATACCTTGATAGTCATAAATGTTACTTGGCATAAACTTTGTGAAAAATATATATTTACAGTAGTAGGTTTGTTTTTTTTCCTGCTAAAAACATAACATTATTGAGAGGAATATATACTTATTTATAAAAGTATACATATTCAAAGAAAATCTGAACAGCCTTCATAAAGAAATAATCAAAGACATTGTTTAGATAGTTCCAAAGGAAAGCTTGGAATTTAACATACAGATAGATGTGCGTTCCCTAGGTTCCAATCAGTATAATTTGGGAAAGCTAGATAGCTTGACTTTTTAGTGAACATAATGAAAAATAATATGTCCAAACATAAAAACCTATTAAATGTCTTTTTTGCATTTGCCCTCTTTGGTTTATGAAAAAGTAGCAATTCTGTTGACAAGCTCTTTCATGCTCTCACCTCTGTTCACTTTTAGAAAGACCTGTCTATGATGACAGATCTGGCCCTGTGCTCAGATACTGCACTGCACCACATTTTAGACTGAAGTTCAGGAACATTTTTTTTTTGGTAGCACTCGCTTGAAATAAACCTTTCCCCTACCTTTAAAATCTTGAATATAAATTGTTGCCCCCTAATTTTTTTCTGCATTATTTTCATCTAACTAATTCACTGTAATAACTGGCTATTCTCTGTTCTCCAGCGTGTGGGTTGTGGGGGTTTTTTGTTTGTTTTTTGTTTGTTTGTTTGTTTTTTCAGTCTGTGACCTGTTTTCTTGATTGATTTAGGTACCATGCATGTATTTGCAGGAGTTAGAAGTCAATCTGGATTCCCTGTACCACCCTCACTATTTCAGACCCTGATCTTTTCAATTGCAATATGAAATGGCCCATTTACTTTGCTGGAGCTCTGCAAAGGAAGAGTAGCTCACACATTGCAACTTAAAGTGTATTCCTCTTTCTCTCTATGCTCAACTTCTTTGACTTAGTCAGGCTATATCCACTGCTTTTTATAGACTCTATATTAAAAAGTTTTATTTTTTAAGTCTAAATTATTTAATAGCATTTTTACTGATGCACTTGAAACATAGTATAGATGTTATAACCTGTGGAGAAAGTTTACTGAAAGTATAGAACCTACGCATGTGGTGTTTGTTTTTCAAGGGGTATGTGGTTATCATTAAAAGAAGCACAATATCAATGTCTTCAGCTATTCAAGTTTACATAGGTAAACTTCTAGTCTCTGTATTTATAAAAATAATATGAAAAATACTATGAATAAGACAAAGGATTAGTATTTTTTGTATTCATATGGATGATAATTGAAAGATAGATTTGCTATGTGTACATTTCTATCACATCAAACACTGAAAAATTCTTCCTTTTCCCCTTTTGTATCCACTACAACCTTCCTTTTCCTAGTCTACTGCTATCTGTACCCTGATGTATTCATGGCCATATTGCCACTTTAAAGTAAAAGATTTTTTGTTTGGTTGGGTTTTTGTTCTTTTGTTTTGTTCTGAGTGAAAATATACTCTTTAGCTCTGAACATTAATCTAATCTACTACATATGGGCCACCTGTACTAAATATTAATCATCTACATCTAGTTTATGTTCTATTATTCCATGCTTACGGAATTAGAATGAAACATCTGGTCCTATAAAAACATCATCTGAGTGTCTATCTTCACTTACTGGGCCTATTAATTGAGATACAAAAGTAATATTAACCAGCTAATTTATTTTTAAGTGCCAAAATCTTGTGATTTTGTGTTATAAGACAAATCTTTTGATCAAGGTGTGGAAAAGTATACTAAAAGGCTCTACAAATACTTAGTAATTAGTAGGAAAAACTGTATTAGTCTGAGAAAGGCAAATTGTGCCCCAACAATGCCATTTCAGTAATGTGTTTGTTTAACTACAGTAGTTCTGGATGCATTGTTTCTCGTGTTCTGTTTATATTCATATATGATTTCCTCAATGTTAAGGGATGAATTTCTAGACTGAATAAATTATATTAATAACTTATGGAGATGTGAACATCTTAATGGAACTGTGATTTGGTAGATGGATGTAAAAACTGAAACCTTGCAGACTAGGAAAAAAAATTTAGAGAAGAAAACACAACTTACGCCTTCTGGGATATTTCATCAAACTGTTTTAAAGGACTGAGAAATTAGATAGTACTTGCCCATGGTCAAGGGATTTCTGAACTAGAATATTAAAGGTTTGTTAGAATTAGGTTTCAAACAATGTTGGGCATTTCATGCTCGAGTGATGAAAAGATAATTATTTTCCAATGTCTTTGCTGCCTCTGGGCATGATTAAATAATGGAATTGTATTCTCAGAAAGATGTGGTTTATTACTTTTAACAGCTTTTTAAGCTGAAGTCTTTATAAATAAAAAGAGCTATAATTTTAAAATGATAAAAGTCATGTGCCATTTCATCCCCTCAAAGCATGGAAGAGAAAGAGGTGTGTGCAGTAATATCTGTAACTTTTAGCATGTAGTTTTCCTGAGGTATGTATTCTTGAGGGAAAGAAAATGTGATGCTCTGAGGGTCAGGAGGCTCTGCATGTGCTTGCTTTGGTTTTTTTATGTTTCTCACAGCAATGGCCTATGCAAAAAAACTGGAGTGAACTGATTGGGGTTTGCTGAATTTTGATGGTGGTTCCAGAGGTGGAGAAGAAAACAAATGAAAAAACATATTCAGATGCTTTACCTAGCTTTGCCATTCATGAACATCTCCAAAACAGACTGCAGCATGTGCAAAGGCAACTGCTGTTCAGCAGGGTCAGTCCCAATGCACTGTAAGGGTCCTGTGCCTGTAGACTTCTTGTAATCAGGTCATCATCAGGCACAGTTTCTGGGGATAGTTCCCAGGGGAAATCAGCTACCAGTGCAGGCTGACTTCCCAAAACAAGTTAAGGTACTGGGCTCTTTGACAGCATTACATTTTGGGGTTCAGCCCACAGAAGTGTGATCTTTCCTGTCCCCACACAGGTGCTGGCAGGCTGACTGGTATCACACACAAGACCTGCTGTACTGTAGGTGCACTTAGTAACACAGCTGGGACCATCCACCAGAAATAGGTGGCTTTCAATTTATTAAAAGTGGAAATTCCATTTAACATTTCCAGTGAAGGTGAAGACTCAAACATGAAAACCAAGTAAAAATAAGACTGCATTTTTTTTTAAATAGTTTTAAATTTATTTAATTTCTATCCCTCAGAAAGAGACACTTTGGTGGCTATTGCTTAAAACCATTTTGGCTGTGGTTACCTGGTCTTTTTAATGTGGGGAAAAAAGCAGAGTATTACTGAAAGGGATTGTTCTGCCTTTCTCTGTGGTTGGACATCAATGCTTGTCCCAGTCCCCTCTATGTTGCCAGATCTAGCCTCTGAGCCACCATATAATGAAATCTCTTGGGAACAGTCTTCTCTGAGAATTAACTTCCTGCCCCCCTCCATCTCTCCAGGAGTAGTTTGGCTGGATCAGTTCCTTCCATGAGCTACTGTAAATCTCTTAAAAACTCTGGAGACAGCAGAGGTGGAGGGGAAAAAGCAACTGAGAATAGGAAAGAGAAAGTCATGTCCCTGGTGCTGCAATGGATTTATGTACAGTACAAGCAGGAGTGACATATAAAAAGTTAAAAAGGCTGCTCTGTGCTAACTGTGAGGTAGTATGGCTCCATTTGCATGATATATTAAAGATTCTGTGTTGAATCTCTTTCAACAGGCCACAAAACCTTCTTCATAGATTATCAGCTTTCCTTTATGGTAAGCAAGGTTAAGCTTTATGACAGCAGCTCAAAAAGCAATACTTGTGTGTCCATTCCCTGACACATCATTATTCTGTGATATGTAGCAAAGCTCCCATTTTCTTATCAGATTGCAGAATTGTCCCATTTGTATAACTGCTCAAAGTAAATAAATAATCTAGAAAATACTAAGTGCAAATGCAATCGAAGCTATTCATTGTTTGGTCTCACATCAAGGCAAAAACATGTCAAAGAACTTGTCCAACCAGAGCAAGGTGCCAGAATCCCTAGATCTAGCCTTGGCATATGGTATTGAACAGATGTACTGGATATGAAAAATCACAGCTGCCAGCTAGCTGATAGCTACCTAAGAATCAGTCAGTGCTAATTTGGTATTCCTATGCTAGATAAGATCTATGTGGTGTGTCTGTGGGTACCTAGAGCAATGTTTACATTAGGTTGATAAGAATGGATACTATACAGAGTGTCTTAGGAAAGATGTATCCATTTGTGACTGCAATCCACGTGACAGCTAATTATTTAAAATGAACTTGGTTATTGCTGAATCAGAAAACTGCATCTGTGAAAGCAGGACAGAAGTGGCATCTTCATGAGATCCTCTTGGAGCTAGGAACAAGCAATTGTACTTGGAGTATGTTTCTTATTTTAATAAGACCCTTAACTCTGCTGTGGAGTGCAAATGATCTTTAAAATGACTTAAGTTGGTCAGGGTAGCAGAACAGTTTCTTAAAATTGAAAATAGGGTCCATGATAACTTGGTACAATAGGAACACCCCGGTGAAGTTTCCCTTAACTGCTTTTTCCCTTCACCTCTTCACGTTCTTCTATCAATGAAACTGCACAGGTATAAACAAGGGTAGAATCTTGTCCTATTTATTGTATTATTGTATTGATTCTACACTTGAAATGATGCCAGTAAACATTTATTCTGTTGTGGTCAAGACCTCTCTTGTTTCTAGCACCTTCAAATGAAATTAGCACTGTCATCTCAGCTGAGGAAAAAAAAAAAAAAGAGAGAGCTATCAACTTCCAAACATAACTATTTTGAGTCCAATAGGCCTGACATCTTTCTCAGTGTCTCCTATCTATTGATTTGCAAGATTTCATTTCCTCCCTTTCCTATATCTTACACTTGCAAAAAAAGCAACAGTTCCCAGATGCCTTAGAAAAAGGGGGACAAAGTTAGTCTATCAAATTCAGTCTTCTTTTTTGAAGCAGTGTTCTCTCTAATGTCTACATTAATTAAATAAATGCATTTTTAATTGAAACACATGAAGCTTTCAAGTCAAACTGAGTTCACGTCCTCAGGCACCCTATTAATGGAATTTTGGAGTGACAGTGCATGCCAACCAGCTGGGTCAGGGCCATGTTAATACATCATCAAAGTTTTTTGACTGATGGCACAAGCCATTGCAGATTCCTTCTAGAAGGGAAAAGTCAATCCCTTCACCACTCTTGGCAAAATAACATCTCATGAGGTCTCAGCAGATTCCACATGCAGTTTAGGGGCTATTTGAATCAGGTTAGCCCTTTTCAAATGTTTTATTTTACAAGCTGTCAAGATTTAACAGCAATTATTGGTGTTCATCAAGAAGTTTTGTCTTCCCTTCCAAGGACAAAGGAATCATTTATTATTCTTTTAGTCCAAAAGAACTGTGCAAAAGAGCATTATGTACCTTGAACAATAAATAGTTTCTGGGGTTCATTGATGTTATTCCCAGAGGACCAAAACATTTTCTTTCTTTATAAAAAGGAGTAAGAAGAAAACAGCACAAGTAGACCTGAATAGATACACATCACAAGGGGTTATCCTTATGCAAATACAAAACACAGTCACCACCAGCAAAGTGCTTGCCAAAAACAAACAAACAAAAAAAGCAGAGGGGGAAAAAAAAAAAAAGCAAAGAGGTGGTTAATTCCCTTGCATTGTTGACTAATTAAGCTTTCCAAGTTATGCACATGCTGCAGCTGCACATCCTTTGTGTTCTGTGTTGGCTGGGGATGCTGGAGTCTGCTCTGCACCTCAGCTATGAGAACTCCTAGAGCTCCCAGGGGAACTCGGCTACCAGTGCAGGCTGATTTCCCAAAACTCATCTACATTAGTAAACTAAAAAGGTAGAGTCTTATCTGGGTCAGAGGCAAACTGATGCCAGCTCATACATTTATGCCCATGTTATTTCTTCCCCCAAAGTAGAATGGTTATACTCCCACACTGTGTGTAGGAAACTCTCTGGGATATGTTGTATTCTGAGTTTTTGCCTTCATTAATTAGGTGGGTTTTAGTTGACATGGATAAAAATTGTATGTATTTACAACTAAACATTACTAGTGATCCTTGACTAGAGAGCAAAACCATGACTTCATAAGTGTCAACACAGGCTAAGAGTGTAACACTCCCTGTTGGTGTCACTGTATCAGAAAGATACTTGAGGGACAAATTACCTACTTATTACAGGGCATGCAGACTTGAGTGAAAGTTCAGAAGCCTAAATTCTCTTAAAATATAGCCAGAAAAGGAAGTGAGGTGTTGCTCTTGTACTAAGCCTACGTTATTTTATTTAGGAAAAAAAAAAAGTTTTACCCCAACTATAAAGGCTAGCCACTTTTAAATTACTATGTATCTTCTTTTGGAATGAAAAATCTAAATCTCATCACTTCCTTCTTATTGGGGTCCATTTTGAAGGAGACACTTTCAACCTTGCCTGCTGCGTCTGGTTAGACATTCACTGAATGAATGGAGAAATATCTAGCTGCAAAACAAATTGGTGCAAATCTCTGACTTCCTAGATTTCAATGTCCATCTCATTCTCTACCTCTGTGACCTTCTAAATAGTAATAGTTAATGAGGGACTAAAAGACTTTTGTATGTGCTGCAAAAGACATATTTATTTGAGGACTTGTAGGTCTGTATTCTGGACCAAGTAAGAATGTATGTTTCTTAAATGTTGGCCATGGAGGGGAAAGGTTCACGATTTTCTTTCTTTTACAGAGAAAAAAACCACTTTTGGCTTTAACAAGCAAAAATTAATATGGTTAACTTCTAAGGTAATGGATCTTTATGGAGCAGTATGCAGGACTACCTCTTTGCCTGGTAGTGCTACCATATTTAGCATGCTCATCTTTCTGAATTCTTGTTTTAGGCTTCTAGTTTTCATCACATAGGAGCAAGCAATAGGTTGTAATTTCCAGTAAATGGCATTTTCTCTTCTCAAAATAATTTCTCATAGACCTTTTGTAATAATCTGTGAAGAGTGCTGGAACAAGTTTAAAGACGGGCCACCAAGCTGATGAAGGATCTGCAGAACAAGTCATATGAGGAGAGGCTGAGGGAATTGGGATTGTTTAGTTTGGAAAAGAAGAGGCAGAGGAGAGACCTTACTTCTCTCTTCAACTACAACTACCTGAAAGGAGGTTGTTGTGAGTTGAGTGCAGCCTCTTCTCTCAAGTAAATAATGACAGAACTAGCGGAAATGGCCTGAAGTTGCACCAGTGGAGGTTTAGATTAGATATTAGGAAGATGTACTGCATCCATCTCCAGAGCCCGCAGTGCAAGAAGGACATGCATCTGTTAGAGTGGTCCAGACAAGGGCTATGAAAGTGATCAAAGGACTAGAACACTTCTCCTACTAGGTGTGTTCAAAACCGGGTTGGATGGGATCTTGAGCTACCTGGTCTAGTGGGAGGTGTCTCTGTCCATGACAGGGGGTTTGGAACAAGAAGATCTTTAAGGACCCTTCTAACCCAAACCATTCTATGATTATACAATTCTATGATTTTTGGCCTATATACCACAAGTGACTTAAAAGTTTACCTAAATTTGGGAAAATAATGGTGAATTATTACTCAAACCACACTAACAAAAATGTGAGCCTTCTGGAAATATGCAGAAGACCTTGCATTTAACTTTGGGTCTAGTAGCAAATTTATCTTTCTCTTTAAAAACTATTTGTTGTTGACACACAGAGTTGTGTTAGAATGAGTTTTCTCTAATATAGCTCACAACAAAAGATGTCCTTAGCTCATAGGAGTGCTCCAACCTGCTTTGTAAATTCTCTGGTTATTAGACAAGGATCACCCATCTTGCATGGTATTCACTTATTTTCTCCAGTACTCAGCATGATTCCAGAGTTGCTCAGACCTACCAAGACCAAAACCTTACATTAGTACATCATTTAAGTGAAGGGCTTGCACATGGAGAAAGTTACTGTCCAGGATATTGTAGTTGTCAGAGTTGAACTCTGCCTCTGTGCTATAAGCAAGGATCAGTCAGCTATGACCCCCTCCCTCTCTCCAACATCTCCTCCTTCTCCTCACCTCCCTTGACCTCATGCTTTGTATGACAGCTGTGGAAAATCAAATCATCCTGCAAACCTGCTTTCTGCTGGCCAGCTGGCAGCGTGGGCCAGGACCAGGAGTGCCAGAACCTTACAGCTGTACATGTATCATTGCCTATCCATCTGTAGCATATGCCATATGCCAGTCCCTGAAGTAAGCTAAGAGGAGTATCCATCTGAAACAAAACTCTTTCATCAGAACCTGGAAGTGTTCCTTCCCAATTTCTTGTCTTGCTCCTCTGATCTTTTCTGCTAGCCATTTATTCTCTTCTCCTTTCCTCCATGCTCTAGGAATCATGTGCAGGGGATTAACTCAAGTTTGCAGCCCAATGCTTTTCTTTTTTTTTTTTTTATTGAGTATAAAAAATTTTGTGTGACCTTTTGAGTAGAAGGTGTGGCAAGTCCAACTTGTCCTGAGTAAGTAATGTAAATGTAGGATTTACTGCTCCATGAGTTCAGACAAATCTGTTCAGGCAATTTACAGTTGATTCGATTTTCTTTCCCATGAGGTCAGTACAGTGCATACAAGTGAGGTATAAGGGACAAGAGGTTAATTCAAAGATATGGTCAGTTCTGAATTACTAAAATAAGTGTGCCCATCTAAGAACACATACATTTTCTAGTCTAAGTTATTTTAAATGTTTGCTCACTTAAATGATGGGTTTTTTTCCCTTAAAAAGCAAGGACAGGTATTACTTTGTTTCCCAGATTTTCAAACAGCTTAAAATAGAGGTGGCAAAAAGCCAGCAAGCTTAGTAATGTGCAATGGCACTCTGAAGGCAAACATGAACAATAAAAATATCCTTCTGCAGTGGCGGGACTGATCACATTTGACTGGAATGTGGATTTCATTATTTGTTAAAAGATGAAACCTTCTAACCTTCTGCAATTTGAAAAACATACTCCTCACCACAGGCAGAGGAAATTTTTGCAAAAAGAATTCAGGGCAGATGTTCTCTTTTTCTCTTTCTCTTTCTCTTTTTCTTTTTCTTTTTCTTTTTCTTTTTCTTTTTCTTTTTCTTTTTCTTGGTAGATGTAGTTGAGAAAAAGATTGTGACAGTGGAGTAAAGTTCTCAGAGTTCTTTATGCTGACCTGTATACGTACCTCTTCTTGTTCATCCTTTTCACTCAATAGAAAAAAAAAATCAAGGTTTCTGAGTACAGCAATATTAAATTCTTATTGCTCATAGTTCATTCTAAGTAGATCTAAGGTTAAAGAAAGAAGGGAATCTTCACATTTTTCATACTATATTCACTTTCTAACTTTTTTGAGTGGTACTTGATATAAACCAAGCCAAAACATACCAAAAGCCCAACAGCAGTGCTCTTCTGGAATTCTTGATTTGCCTCTTCTCTTGGCTGTAACCTGCTGAGTGGATCTGGATGGTTAGCCATATGTTGAGGATTTCACTTGCACATTCTGGTGCCTAACTTCAAGTATCCAACTTGAAAGCTCAAAACACCCTCTCAGGGTGTCTTCTCTTTTTGTGTGATAAAGAAAACATGCGCTCCTCAAATGGAAGTCTAACAACTGTTCATAAACTGCCTTCCCCAAGTAACAGTTTGAATCCCTTCCTTCCCCAATATTCTTATTTTCCTTCACACATCAAAAACTACAGTAGTATAAACTGTCATGGAAAGCCAGGCTCAGGTGCTTTATAGAGTAGTCATTTAACAGTGTTGTTAGAGATTCTTTTTCTATTGGAAGCAAGTTAAAATTTAAAAGATTCAAATCTGACCCTTTGGTAAGTCAGAATTATCCCCTTTTTTCTATTTCCTTCAAATATTTATATTGAATAAATCAAATTTGTTTGCATAACTCTGAAAAGCTGCCATCTGGCAACCTGCTGTCTTGATTCATGGCAGAGTATTTTGTTCCTGCCAATTTCAAGCTTTTGTTTTAAAATCTGTGCTGAAAACAATCCAATCCTCCTTCCCCCGAAGTCAGTGGCAGAACTCCCACTAGTTTCTGAGGGAAAAGGATCAAGCCCAGACAATAATGGAAGGTAATTTAAAAAAAATGTCAAAGTATCATCAAAGATATTGCACTCCTAATTCTATTTGTTGCTGCTTTGAAAACATAATGGCAAGGGTTTGCATATATCAGTCAATAGCTCTAGGCAACGTGAAACTGTCTGAGTTAACTACTGTACTTCTCAGTGAGGCCTTTTTTTTATTATTATTAAGAATAGATCCCCATGGGAAAATAAAGGAAAACATTTGTAACTGAGCATATAGTACTGTGTTTTCTTTTCTGAAAGCTAAAAGAAGCTGCTAAGTGATTCTATTATTCATCACTCAATAAATAGAGGTTTTCTGGAGCAGCTTGTATTATAGAACATAAGATCATAGCCATACTACTTAGGCTGAAATCCCATCAGATTTCTAAAAAGAAAGTGACTTGAGCCTCAAGGATAAAGCAGAATGTTTAAGAAAAAATGGTGATTCACCATGTTCTAACTCCTACACAAACCTTTATTTTAGGGGGAGCTGGATCACATTTTCCCAATATTTTCTTCAATGGCAGATTTGAACTATGCCACATTTGTAGGCTCCTATGGCTAGGCACAAAGCTGAAACTTTGATGACCTGTGATCACAGAAATGTGCACATCACCCTCTTTCCCAGGGTGAGAAGTTGGCCTTTGTGTTCTGGCCCAGTTCCAGGTGAATTCCACTCTGCATCCCTGGAATTGCCCTGTAGTTTTAGCCATACCAAATATATGTTTCCTTTCCTTTGTTTAAAGCTTTTTCACAGTGTTACTGGTACAAAATGGCTGTGGTATTCTGATCTGAGATAGCTGCATGTCAGTGGGTAAGAAAGAGATGCCTGCTGAGCTCTCTGGGCTTGTAAATAGCTGTTAATATTGGAAATGCTATTGATCTTTCCTTCCCTCCAGCAGACTGCCAGTTTCACCCTAACACCAACATTACAAAAAACCCATACACATATAGATACTATTTGAAAAGTAAATTCAGAGCAGATGTCCAGAAGTACTTGTGAAGATGGGAGCTGGGTTTTCAAAGAGATTGAAATGTTTGAAATTTTGCTTTTTAATTGCATTATTAGCTTCATTCTCTCCCTTCGTATTGCACATATAAAATTATTTACTTCTTTTGAAGTACACATAAACTGACCACATAAGAGAAATATAACATGCAGGTCTTACCATTTTAGTTAGGTAGGTAGTTTCTTCTACTTTTTCTTTGGTGTCTTTGGTTGTAGGAGGCCATACAGATCCTAGATGCTGGGCTGTAACTGCGTGTTATTCATCCCAAGTTTTCTGTGTGAAAGGTGTGTAGCAAACGCAGGACATTGCACCTGACTTCAGGCTGGCTCTGACTTGTGAAATGTTTGTAGAATTCCTCTGAAATTTATGGAGTTACACACTTGATACTGGGCTTGCTATCTGGCCCAGAGAGTTAGCTGTGGTCTAACACAATGACGTCTTCTCTTTGAAAGAAAATTGAGGTTTCTCAAACTGTTGTGGCTGTGGGAAAACCTAAAACAAAACTGTCAAATTTAATCCATTTAAAGAAAAGGCGAAGTGTCTGAGAACCACAATAGCCGGAATCTTGACTTGTGGTATGAAGCTGGATATATTTGGATATAGATTTGTATTCTTTCCTATCTTTTCTCAGGACACAGATATATTCCTGAAGCATAGGAATGAAAGTAATGTTATTGATATAACACTTTGAAAAGTGGATTTGGCGCTGTATGCTAGCTCTTAACAACAGTTTGAATGTAAACTTTCGTTTCCCGTGGCACTAGGAAATATATGTGTTCAGGGGATCAATAGGCAGAATTATTCAAGGGAGACGGTGTGCTTCAGTAGTTGCAGCAGGGAACTTGAAAAGGTCCCGGTCTGGTTTCAGCATCTTTCTGGGTCATTCATTCACTGTGTGACCTTAGATGACTCACTTGACCTCAGTCAAACCAGCTGCAAAGGCAGGTAAAGGAGGCCCTCTCTTCAGAGGAAATACAGGATCTAAATTGAGCCTCCCTGGGGAAACAAATACAGTGTTTTCAACTAACAGCATGAGTTTTATGGCTATAAAAAGTCTTGAAAGGTAAATCTCAAATCTGATTATGAAGCAGTGGCCATATATTGTCCTTCATGGATCATTTCAAAGTCCACATGACAGCATTAGCTGTTGTGCCCTTCATGTGTATGGACTTAAGATGCCTAAATGATGAGTTAGCTAACAAAGATAACACATATTTAAGGAAGATAAATTCTTTCCTAGTTGAACTCTGATGGTCAACAAATACAGAGTGTACAACATTTTAGTACAGCTTTGCTTAAGCCAGGCGACGTGACAGACCATGCACGGTCAGATCCAGCAGGCTGCCAGTGCATTGCCAGACAGAAGGTGCAGCAAGCCAAGTGCATCCTCCTACCTGAGAAGAGGCCACATCAATCAAAGTAAGTGCTCAAAAGTGTCCTATGGCAAATTACATAACAAAAGTCACTGCTAGCGTGAATGAACATGACTATTTGAAGGTTACTGCTGCTGTGTATTCACCTTCCCCATCATGAAGTTTTTCCCTATCATTTAGTTTTATTCATTAAAATATTCTAATGTAGTTATAGCCAAATATTCAATAAATATTAATTCTTCATTAAAAGAGATCCATATTTTCTAGTCCTTAGTGCTGCCTCATGTCCTATGAAGCACAACTGGAAATTGTAAGTCTTATGAATGAGTTGTGAAATAATCAGAAAAAAATGTAAATTGATTTAAAGTGAGCCTTAAATTGGATACTATGACAGTCTTTATCTCAGTTGACACAGGTTCTGCTAGGAAAAAAGTTTGTGTAACATTTATCTGGCATCCCATGTATAAACTCCCACTCATAGTTCTGGCATGATCACCTCTGGTGAGATTTAATATTCAAATGATATTTCTATAATGTAGTGTCATTATACTTAGTCCAGGCACACTGAGAGCTTCATAACGTTTGCTGTGTACTTCCCCCCCTGCTTTGACCTTCCCTTCTTCCTTTCCCCTTCCCATTCCCTTCTTTTCTCTTTCCTCTTCCCCTTTTCTCTCTTTCTTTTCCTTTCCCTAAATCTGTTCCTCCCTCCTCCTCTTTCTCCTTTCCCTCTCCCTCCAGCTCCCTTTTCTTCTCCCCTCCCTTTTATTTTTGATTTTCCTCTTAAGAATGGAGGAAGCGGGGTGGTAGAGAAATGTATGCAAATTTTATTCTCTTGGGGTTTTTTGTGTTCTCAGGCAGGCTTCTGGTTTCCTGACTTGATTTCAGTCTTACTGGTGTAAATCAGAATGAAACAACTTATAGTTAGAGATCACACCATGAATCAGTTGTTCTTATTTTTGGCTTTCTAGCCTAAAAGAATCTCACAAAATCATCCTTCAGAAACAAATTTGGTTTCGATTTAAGGAAGTCCAAGTCTTAGGAAATCTATGGAGATTTAATTTGCTCTATGGTATTTCTGAACATTACCAGTTAAAAGCACCCCTTAAAATTTCTGTCAGTCTTTAGATGTGATTGCTGCATGAATAAATTATTTTTGTCATATCTTAATCCCATGTATTTTTAGGCTTTTGTTGTTTCTCTCTTCTTTAAAATTATATCCACACACAACATTAACTTCTCTGTGTTTTATGTGGGGAATTCTTATGCTGGTGTGGTTTTCCTTGTTTCTTAATTTAAAGAATTAAGTTTCATGTTTGTTCATTTTATGATCACTTCTTATAGAATGAAATCTTAAGTTGTTTTTTTCACGACAAAGGACAAGCTGATTGATGGAATTTACCTTCTGTGAAATCAAACAATGGTTTAAGCCTGGAGGGGAAACTTGTTATGTATTATTGAACATCTTACTTCAAACACTTTTTTACCATATATTAATATTTTCATCGTTTATGTGATAAATTTTACAAAATATATAAGTATAAATTACTCTAGATGAGATGCATAAAAATAATGTAGAATTTGCACAGCAACTTAGGGACATGGTTGTTACATATGAAGTCATTGGAGGAGGCAAGTATACACTGGAGAAATTGGATTTGGTGAGTCAAACACAAACATACATATATGCATATATATACATATAATTTGCTCAGATGATCTACATTGGCCCTATTTACCATCAAGCAAATGCCTACCTTCCAGGCACATCCTGGACTAAAGTAGTCAGGACCAGTAGTCATTTTCAAAGCTAGGAGTGGGCAAACAGTAGTTCACAGAACTAGGCTAAGCCCGGTGTTACTTTGTTTGATCTTTGTCCAATTATGTTTTTGGACACAGCTGCATTACAAACAACTAGCTCTGATAAAGTAACAGATCCACTGATTGCAATCCAGTTAAACAAGACAATTTTTTTTTATAAAAGCCAAGAGTGTTATGTCTCTTTTGAAGTGTACTACTTCAACCAGGCATCACGAAATACAGCTTCCAGAGGTCAGTAACATGAAGAGATACAAAAGGTGTGTCACTCATATCAAGAGTCACATAGTTCAAGCCTTTTGTATAAAATGCACCCAGAGAAAGAGATTAAAAATGACCATCCACATTGATTTGATAAGACCTAGATTTCCCCCGCACGCCCCCCCCCCCACACCCAATGACCCAAAGACTATC
>JANHGN010011034.1:69064-100271 GCA_024605025.1 Megaceryle maxima
GTTCCACCTTAACATGAGGAGGAACTTCTTTACTGTAAGGGTCACAGAGCACTGGAACGGGCTCCCCAGAGAGGTTGGGGAGTCTCCTTCTCTGGAGATTTTCAAAGCCCACCTGGATGCGTTCCTGTGTGACCTGTGCTAGATTGTAGCATCCTGCTCTGGCAGGGGGGTTGGACTCGAAGATCTCCAAGGTCTCTTCCAGCCTCTGACACCCCTGTGATACCTACGATACTTCCTTTGTCAGATTCTGGTGGCACATTTTCACATCTCAGAACTGCACGACAGGGTACTAGACGACAGGGGATGTAAGAGAAAGCTGACATGAATGACCTCTTCCATGTCTTGACCACCATGGACATACCACAGTGACTTCCTGTTCACTGGTACACATAAACTTATTCCTCCACAATAATTTGCACAGTTATTTTACCTTATTTCTGAAAAAAAAAAAATCTAACTGGAATAAGTTGTTAATACAGTGTAACTATTCAGATATTCATGTTCAGATGTTGATGTGGAATTACAGTTATGTAAAATTAAACACTTTAAAATTGAAAAATAGATTTATATCACCACACAAGACATATTTTTATTTTCATCCACATTTTCTCATTAAAAATAATAGTGAAGAGCTCCTCTCCGTAGTTTTGGGGTTTTTCATTCTTTTATATTACCTTTATGACACCTTTTATTTTTGTTGAGGGCTTTGGGGTTTTTTTGTTTGTTTGTTTGGGTTTTTTTATTAGTGTTTCTGGACAAGAATCTTGATTTTCTGGCTGGTGGTTGGCTGAACTTATTTTTTCCTCTCTGAATAATTTTCAAGATTCTCTACTTAAAAAACAAGAATGTGTTTGTATCACTACTGTCTAAAAAAACCCAAGAACTGGAAATATGGAATGTTAAAGAGGATTCAGGAACCAATTCAGTTTGGTCCCTTGTGAAATACTAACACAACTGAATCCAAGTGATCCCCATACCTCAGCCCTCTTGATCTCTAGTCTCACTTGGTAAGTATCTTTGGGCCTTTAAATCTTCCAGACACATGCAATCTTGTGTTCAAGCATACAGACAAAGCTTCAGTTCAAATATCCTGTTGACTAAGCTTAGTCAGGATCCGGAAACTGTTTCTCTGCCTAAATCCTCTGATTCATTTGTCATGCTCTGAGCATTACCACAGAAGCAGGTTATTCACAGGATAGATTTCAGGCCCCTTTTAACTTTTCCATGGCAGCACAGCATGCTGACCCAACCAGTACTTGACCTAGCTGTAACTCCTTTTCAGTGTCAGAGAATTTTGACCAGGCATTCCTGCTCTTCAGCAAAATCCTGCTAACTCTTGGGGAAAAAAAAAAAAAAAAAATTCTTTACCTTTGAATTGATTTGTGTGTGTCCACAGAAAATGTACAAAGTCTAATTCCAGCCTAGTTGTTAAGTCTATTCAACAGAAAAATTGAGGACCTAATGGCACTTTTTCCTCTATGGACTTTTCCTATATTTCGCCCCACTGTACTTTCAGTTCAGGGGCTCACGTGAACCAGTCACTTTGAATTGTCTTCTGAAATTATAAGGAAGCCTGCACAAGTGACACAAACTTCAAGCTTCCCATCTAATGACCTTGGAATCTAAAACATATTCCAGCCCAAGCTTTTTAAAGAGCCCAGCTCCATCATTGGTTCTAACTTCTATCATTGAACCTGGAGGCCAGGTGACATATGTTAAAGCAGACTGAAGTTTCTCTGTGCTTTTACCACATCTGAAATGACACTTCAATCCCCTTCATGTACATGTTCTCTGTATTTTGGGGTGTAACCACATGCTGATGGCAGTAGCCCAAGATCAGTAATACTTTCAAGGTTTTCTGCAAATCACATCTTCTGCTATTACGGATATCATTTAGGTTTCTTTGAAAAAAAAAGAATACCTGCACAAAAAGCAATTTCCTCTGCTTCTAATATTCTCCATTGCACTTGATATTGCTGAAGATATTGGTGTCTGAATAGGATTGTTCTCCCTCATTACCCCACATCTCAGCTTGGTAGTGCAATGAATTCACAACCTTTTACTCATGACTTCACAGTCCCACCTATGGAAACAATATGTAATAGAACAAATTCAGTATTGTGGCTTCACTTAAGATCAGACTTGTAAAGCAGTCAAGGACTGAAAAGAAAGGTTGCCATTTCAACAGAAATAATTTGAAATAGATAAATGAATGTGTTAAACAACAAAAAGCCATTCTAAATACTAGGAAATTAAATTTGTTTCTTTTTCTTTAACCCATAAACGATTGCATACTTCATTTGTACCACTTTGAGTGAGGGCTTATTTTAACAGCATTTCAAGCTATTGGCTATGATACCTTTCAATTTAAATAGGAAGAGGAAGGTGAAAAAAGGCACATTATGGGTGGAGGGTAAGAAAATTCTTGTATGAGCCTCTGTTGCATGGCCAAATTCACAGCACTGCATGTAGTTCATTAGCCTTAGAGCATATAGTGATATCACTATATCTGGTCCATCTGCCCCAGAGGGAATGAGAAATCAAGCTACAGAGGTGAGTGAGAAAAGTGAGGCAGTTGACTAGCCAGAGGTATCATTTTGTTTCTTGCAACTATTGTCTAAGAATACAGAGGATGTCCACCAGAAAGAATGGCTGACATTATCTTCTGTTTCCCACTCCTGACTGTGAAAGGAAGGTCATGCTCCTCTGGAGCTGTAACTATAACTTTCCATCTGGAAAAAAAACAAAAAACCTCTGATGGGAATGGGAAGATTTCCACTACTCTGAATAGAGCTTGAACTAAGAGTCAATGACTGTAGGAGTCACTACATGCTGTGCTGGTGAATTTGCCAATACTCGCATTACATCTTGTTTGATCTCTGCTCCAATTTCCTTATACACTGTCTGAAGAAGTTACCATCAAGTCTGGTCCAAATCTAGCAGCTGCAGTGGCTGGTTCCCAGTGTTGTGATCCAGTGGGCTGCAGTTGTCTGTAAATGACTGTAGCCAGACTGCAGTAGCCTGTAAAGGCATTAGCCTCAGCAAGAAATATTTCCTCTGCTTCTCCTCCTGACAGAAGAGTTGGATGTGGAAACAAACTGGGATGGGAATGCTGCTAACAGCTCCTTCTTCCTGTCCCCTTTCCTCCTCCCACCTGTATCCTGCAGGAAACCATGTCCCTTCTTTCCCAAGAGCATTCATAAACATTGGGTTAGGCAGTCACTGAGCAATATGACAGCAGGATTATGTTGCCAAGCAATATAATAGGCAGGGTGTGTCTCCCTCCTCTCCCTTTCCATGTCCTCAAGGCCAAGAGTACACTTTGTCTTTGAGGAGTCCTGAGCAGGACAAGGTACTTGCTAAGGAAGAGGCAACTCGGGATGGATGGAAGAATCATAACATGTGCTTCTTCATAAACTGAAGTGCTGAACCACATCAATATAGACCATTTTAGAAAATATTCTTACTGTATAAAGTATTTTTTTCTCACATTCCTTCAGCCATCCTCTCCAAGATTTGGGCACCTCTGGGAAGAGCTTGTACTTGATCAAGATTTATTTTAAAATTAATTATGACTTTTAAGTCTGTGTGCAGACATGATATTTTGGTGAAGACTTTATCATAAAGCTTGTCACACCTACAGTTATGCAAACCTTTATGACCAAGTGCTAACTGAATACTTAATAATAAATTAGAACAGGGTTCACATAATACTGAGCAGTCCCTGTTTAGGTCATTATTAGGAATTTATCTAACCCCTCACAATTCTTTTGATTGCATTTTGGTGACACCCTTCATTACTGCCATGCTGCAAATGCTGCCTGTAGCAGCAGTATTTTGATTATAGTGATATTATGAACACCATATGAATTAGCACCAAGAGGGGGGTAGGAGATTATTGGTGCCAGAAATTGCTCTCATGCACTGAAGGAAAATAAAACATTACTTTTCCCTTTAAGCAGCACTTCTTCCCTTTGCCTTCATATGCTTTCTACACTGTGATTAGTCATTGTGTAAATACAAGTGTAAGAAGAGCTACATAACGTATATTACACTTGCTAAACCTTAAGCCACACTGATACATCCTTGAAGCACTGCAGCACTGACTGCAAGATACTTCTCCAACATCTCTCATTATTCATGGATCATTGACATGATAGACCTTAATGGCTCCCTCAAAGCCATTACAGTGTGCTATATAAATGTGAGCCCTTAATCCATGGATCATTGGCATGATAGAATGCAACATTCTTTCAAAACCCTTGCAGTCTATCAAGTAAATGCATACTATTAGAGATCTTTAATTTGTGGATTATTGCCACAATTGATCATTACACTTCCTTTGGGGCTGCTATGGTCTATCCTGTTAACATACATTTGGTGAGTGTTAATCAGTAGAATATTGATACAAGTGTTTTCATCTTTTTTTGTCAAAAGAACTAGCACAGTTGAGGGATCTCTCTCATAGGCTCTTCTAGACTCTTTACTTTTTTTTTGTTCAATGACTAGCATTTTAATTTCCTTTTTTTGCTGTATTATCAATTGCTTGTGCAAACAAACAAACTCATGTGATCACATGGCATTTTATATTCATTCTAGTAAAATGGGGTTTCAACTTTCACTTATCTATGAGATCAGGCACAAAATGACACAGGCAAAAATATATATTCTGCCTTGAAAGTGTGGCCCTGAGACTCCTGCACTCTATGAACACAAATACTCATATTTTGAGTGGCAAAGATGGTAAAAAAGTTAATGAACCATAAGTTACACTTCTTTTATGCATACAAGTAATAAGTGTTTTTAAATGGACTTTCTCACACCATTCCTCTATTAAAAATCCTCAGTTATCATCCCAGACCCTATGAATTTGTAGTCTGGAGATTAACCTTTTGATGTGTACCTGTTAGAAAAGTTCTTATTGTAGCCCACTGGCATTCAGCTATTTCTGGCTTGTAAGTAGTAAAATGTCTAAATCTCACCTCATAAACCCCATAACCTACATTCTTGCCTATTCCTGGCAGTACTGTAGTGATAGGTGGCTGGGGTGGGAAACTGATGGACTGGGGTGGCTCAGAGCACCACGTGTCTCAGGCTGCCAGGTAGCAGAAGGACTGAATCCAAGGCTCTTATGTTGCTTGGATTCACAACTGGGATACAGCTGCAGTGAGGTGGCTGCTTACCTCCCTGTGAAATTTGTCTTTCATTTTCTCACCAAAAGAAAATGTCTGCTTTGCTTAGAAAATTCCTAATCATCTGGTTTTTGGGTTTTGGGTTTTTTTTTTCCTCAATCAATTTCTTCTGACCGTGGTTTGGATAGGCCCTTGAATGGGTTCAATTCATGTCAATAAGGCACATGTCCAGTACTGATGCAGTGACTGCAGAATCTCAGTTTTCATTAAAAGATTTTCTTTTTTATCCTTAACGGTTGCTAAGAAAATCTTAGCAACTGAATGCAGTGGCTTTACTTACAGCTGCTTGGAGACACAAAAGAAGAGCAGCAGATGGTGAAACAGCAGCAGTTGCTAGAGCACAAAGCCAGGAAGAAAGCCACTTGCTCCCACACCTGCAGAAACAGGCATGGTTCTCATTTTTCACGGGATGGTGGGGGTGTGAAAGGCTGGTTAAGAGGAGAAATCTCCCTTGGGAATGGACATGGGAAGTGGGCAGAGATGGCTGTGCCAACAACAGCAGGGAATAGGATCGAGGGAAAGTTTACTCACCCTTCCCTGCCTCATCACCTGCCTCAGAGACTCAGACATTTGCTGCTATCAGGCAGGGTATGTTTTTTCCTATCCAAGAAGTTCTTATCTAGTCTAAAACTGCTGATCTTGGTTTTTTTAAGACATAACTTCCACTGTACCTAAGACTTCTGATTTTGTAAAGCCTACATCCTATCACAATGAAGGATTGCCATATAAACTCTGTTGCAGCATGGTGTAAGATGTGTATTCCCTTAGCCCCTTTTTTAGCCTTCTATGAACATAAAGATGGCAAAATCAATTTAAAACAGATAGGTCCAATAAATAAAGGGCAGGGGTGGAAGCATCTCATCTGAGAGCATACGTGGTTTTTCAACTAAGAGCATGTATTTTCAGGAACCATGACAGTGTCTCAGTGGGACAGCAAGGAGATAGTTTAAGCTCTAGATCTGACTTATGTTAAAATGATTCCAATCTGATGAAGATAACCTTAGCAAGTTATTTTATTTGCCTTCCCTTGGTGCTTTTAGAAGAGAAAATCTTAAATTTCCATTGATTTTAGGGAATGTAAACAAATTACTGTAACTAATGTGCTGCTGTTTGCCTCTCAGGTGTGTTCAGTGTAACTCCACAAAATTACTTTCCAGAATGCAGTTCCTCATTAGAATTGCTCTGAAAGCAAATCCGTAGTGAGAGGTTCCCACCACAGCCTTTTCCCTCACCACATGTTGCTGCCCTCTCAGACATACTTGTTCAATAGTTTGTGTACCTGTTCTCTACAGCATATTGGACAAATGACCTTTTCTGTACATTTTTTGGTTTTTGAACCTTGGTGTTTTAACTTGTCCTATTTATAGAACAGACCATGTGGTGCTGTTTGGGAGGGCAATGCATAGTGGGAGGTGAGCTTACCTGTGCAAGGATAGGACAAGGAACTCTAAACTGGTTTTCAAGGAATTATAGAATGGTTTGGGTTGGAAGGGATCTTAAAGATCATCTAGTTCCAGCCTTACATGAGAACCATGTTGCTCAAAGCCCCATCCTACCTGGTCTTGAAGACCTCCAAGAAGGGGACATCATAGCTTCTCTGGGTAGCCCATTTAACTGCCCATATAGTGAAGAATTTTCTTCCTTATATCTAATCTATATCTATCCTCTTTTTGTTTAAAGCCATTACCTCTTGTCCTATCACTACATACCCTTGTAAAATGTCCTTCCTTATCTTTTCTGTAGGCCCCCATTAGGTACTGAAAGGCTGATGTAACGTCTCCTTGGAGCCTTGTCTCATCCTCTCCTCTTCTCTTCTCTTCTCTTCTCTTCTCTTCTCTTCTCTTCTCTTCTCTTCTCTTCTCTTCTCTTCTCTTCTCTTCTCTCTCTTCTCTTCTCTCTTCTTTCTTCTATTCTCTCTTCTCTCTTCTCTCTCCTCCCCTCTCCTTTCCTCTCCTCTTCTCTTCTCACACCCCTTGCCTTGCTGGCCATGATTCTTTTGATGAAGCCTAGGATATGATTTGCCTTCTGGGCTGCAAATGCACATTACTAAGTTAAGTTACATTACTAACATTGAGTTTCTTATCAATGAACAGCCCCAAGTCCTCTTCCTCAGGTCTGTTATCAATCCATTCGCTGCCCATCCTGTATTTGTGCTTGAGATTGTCCCAACCTAGGGGCAGGACCTTATCCTTAGTGTCGTTGAACTTCATGAGGCCCACTTCTCAGGTCTGTCAAGGTTTCTCTGGGTGGCATCCCTTCATTCCAGTATATTGACTACACCACACAGCTTGGTGTTAACAAACTTGCTGAGGGTACACTCAACCCCAATGTCCAATATCACCAATAAAGATATTAAACAGTGTCAGTCCCAATACTAATGCCTGAGGAATGCTACTCATTGCTGTTCTCCACTGGTTTTATTGTGAGTCAGCTATTAATGTTGGATATTATATGGAGATTATACCATATTAATGGTATTAGAATGAAGTGTTTCAGCTATATTGCTGTGTATACTCTTGTAGATGCATTTTGCGGTGTGTCTGTGTCTGAACAACAAGCATGATGAAAAATACTCTACTGACACTTTAAGAAATAGAAACATGTATGGAATTAATGTAAAAAGACCATATTTGTTTTCCTTCTTTCAATGGCCTTTAGGACTTTTTTTTTTGTGAATGAAAAATGTAATAAAAATCAATATTTAAAACAGATTGAAATTTCTCTTTAAATTATACCAGTGATGTTGGCTGTTACTACATTAACTGCTCTCATGAAGTTGCTTAATGATATCTTGTTAGTGATAGAGGATAATGAGATGATAAGGGCAAAATTCATTGACCTTTCAAAGCTTTTGATTCACTAAATGACACTGTTAGATAAGCTAATTAAATTTTGCTTTTTCTGCTGGAATGGTGGCTTGGTTCTCATCTTATTTGATTAAGAGGAAAAATCAGTGACTGTTTTAGTCTATCATTTTGATTTATTATTATTACTATTGAAAGGTGCATTAGGGCTCAAGAACTGATTTACTTCTTTTTATTTAGTCCTAAATTATCTCTGAGATATTTGTGATAAGACCTAAATCCACTTACATGGTACTTGACAGTACTATTTTACACAACAGTTCTGTAATATCTCTGCCTTAATATGCTTGCTTCCAAAATCACTATAATAAAAGTCTTTGGAAAGATAAACTTGAGATAATGATAAAAGACTAACTTCATCTCAGTTTCCCAGGAGACTTGTCAAGGGGAAAGAGATATTCAGCTAACAGTAAGGCTGTAACAAATTATCAGAGAACAACATGATTAGTCAGAATATTTTACTCATTATAATCCTATACAAATACTCCAAGATAGAAGTGTACAGACCCCCAGTTCTGTAAAACTCTTAGTCATGTATTTATTTCTAGGCATTTGAGCACTTTAGATTTTATGTCCTTTAGCCTATCATTGGGAATCCAATTGGATTTGATGGGACTTCTCATGCACTTTAATTCAGCATATGTTTCTGAACCAGAGTTATGGTTTCACAGAAGGAAAGTATATATACTTCTAAAGATACTGAAGAAAATGGTGAAAAGTATGCATTTGCTACCAGGTGAATTTGTAATATAAAACCTTCCTGATCTGACGATGGCTTATTGTTAGTCAACTTATAGATCACTATTCTTAGTCAGGCTCTTTTATGAAGTACAATGTCTCAGACTGTATAAAATATTTTACAAAACTAAGTATACTACATCCATTCATCTAACTTCATGTCTCAGACTTTAAATCTCACTAAAAATTGATACCAGGACTCACAGTCTATTTTTCTTAAAATTATATGACAGCTGTTATTAATACATCTTGCCTTAATTTGTGTCAGTTAAGTTTAAATAGATTTTTTTTTTCCCAATACTTGAATTGGGATACTGCCAGAATGACTGATCCCAGTCGGTCAGGCAGTTCTGAAGACATTGATACTACATTGGTATTCTCCTACTTCTCTGGAATTTCCTGGGCTTATTATTAAAAATGACGCCCCATAAACCAGCAGGGTTTCTGGAAGCACCCTGAAACCCAATTTAGGTGAGAAGATCAGCACTTCCAGACTTCATGCTGCAAAATTAGGACTCAGAACCCGGAAGTTTTGCAATGGATTTTGTGCTCCACAGGCACTGCAATTAAGTTCCCGACTCTGAGGCAGACCCCAGATTAGATTAATACCCAAACCAGATATGGGGACAATGCAACTTCAGTTGCTGGGCATTCTATAATGATCAATACAGGACTCTGCATGTCCTTTTTAGATGATATCTCTACAAATAAAGTTTGCTTGCAGAGTTGCAAAATAACTGAAAGCCTCCAAAATCCACAGAAACCACAGAAATCTGAGTGATAAAGTGAGATGCTCAAGGGGTGCACATCAGACCACAATATCATTTTGCAGTAGATCAGCAGACTTCTGTAGCAAAGGTAGACTGATTTATAAGCAAGATCAGAGAAGACAAGCTGATGAAGAAAGGCTGTGTCTTGTGGAGGAAAGCAAAGTGGTGACTCATGATTCTTTCCAGAGGGCAGGTCTCCCCAGCCCCACAGTAGCAAAAAGACAGAGGAGCACAAGCAGATTTTCTTATTTTGATCGAACTTATGTACTTCACATTCTTATAAACAAAAGAGCAGTGTACTAACAAGCTTCAGGTGAAATGAACCCTAATATGCACAGGTCTGTTTGGTTATATTGTTCGTGTACTTTCTGAAAAATTAAACTATAAACTTGAAGTTGTCTATAGGCACAGTTATGTCTATATTACTGAGTTATGGTCAGTTAATATTTGTAGGCTCTGGAATTTTGGTATCTATATAGTTAATTTTTTCAATGACCCTTGACATTGTTGTGGCTCATGCCAATCAGTATTCTCTAAAACAAGTCTCCAGCAAAGTTTTGGAGGTATCCTAGGCCTAATGTGCCATTAGACATATTCCCAATGTGGACAACCTGTTCTGGAAAGCCGTATCTTAATACCATGGATGCACCTGTTCTGCCACTTGTTTTCATCGTGAGATTGGAGTCCTGGGTATACTCAATCTACTCATTTAGGCACAGCCATATGGACAGACCTTTGGAGAACATTGCAGCTTAAATTTAGCATATTTTCTATATAACATACAGGACCTTGAAGCAGATTCTTTGTATCACTCTTCTATGCCATTGTGCCTATAGTGTGTAGCATAGCCCAGTGCTATGAAGTACGGTGTGTAAAACAGATCTGGGGATAGCTAGAGCAGTGTGCTACTCTTTCACCTGTCCAAGAATGTGAACACTGCACAAAGCAGTGCTAAATGGCATGGCTATTGAAATAAAACACAGAGCTGCTAAGATAAAGTATGTTACAAGCCTACAGGGTAAGAGGAAATATACAGTTCAACCAGATACAAACTGGATCACTTAAACATAGAACACTGGTTTTGAAGCATTTGAAGAAATTAATGTGCAATGCTGCAAATTCTCTGTGCCCAGAATTCCTATTGGCTTCCTGGAGAGACCAGTATGTGGCAGATTTATAGAAGTAGTTCATAGGCAGTTTGATTGTTCAATAAGCAAAACAGTGTAAGGCACATTTTTTTATATAAAGTCATGTCTGCTTTATTCTCCAAACTTCTCCTTTCCTGTTTCCAATTTCATTTCCCAGTCATGCAGAACAATGTGGTGTAACCCAAAAAGGAGACTGAGTAAAACAAAATAAGGCAGCATACACTGTATCATGCAAAATGCAGCCTGACAGTGGTGCTGAATGTTAATGAATAATTATTTGGTCTCACCCCAATCAGTCTTGATCAGATAATTAATTCAGGGGCTGACCATTTGACCTGAATTTCTGAAGGCAATTGCTGCATAATATCTTTTTTCAATGTATGAATAAGTGGTTCACAAAATGCATGCATTTTAAACAAGATAAATTCCCTTCATCTCAGTTTTTCAAAAGCTTAACAGCATAATGTGCACTTACAAAAAATCTATAAATGTAGGTTAATAACATTTTGGACCCAAACAGACTTTCTTCAAGATCACTGAGAGTTCTGTTGTACTAGTTTTTAAGCACAGTAGAATTACCAAATAGCTACTTAGAAAATCCAGTTTATCTTAAATTCCCACCACTAAGCATCTATTTATTAACTAAAATGCTATTCAAACAAAAATTTAGATCTGCAACTTCACCTTGGCTAACTCTCAAAATGTAAATGCTTCCTACATGCAGAAAAATAAATGAGTAATGGATTGTGTATTACTTTAAGTATTACATTTTGTGCTCTTTTTTTTTTTTTCTTCTTGCTTTGAAACTTTGTTTAAATTCCTGTGAGACTATGATGGATAAGGGATACTGGGGGAAGAAGATAAATTTTATTTCCTTTGAATATGTACCTAAATATTTTCCCTTCATGAATATAGGCAAATGTGGAATAAAGGCAAACATAATCTCTGAGGAAATCACATTCCTTCTCTGAGGAAATCACACAGAAATGCCACAAGAAGATGTGAATTACTGAGTGCTGCCTTGAAGAAGCAAAGATGGTATGCAGTGTTACTTACAAAACTTATTATTTAAAGTTTAACATCCTGTATTCTAATTTAAGCTATCAAGAAGGTCAGCCTGCTTCTCACATAACTACAGATTCAGGAGCTAAGTCAGAAAAAAAGATTCCATTGAGCACCCTTGATGTGAAAAATAAATATTAATATGGAGTATTTGAACCAAGTGGACTAGGAATTGAGGTTAGGGATCTTGTTCCTGTGGTGCCTTGAATTTGAGGGAGGGGTGGGTCTACTCTTGAGTCAGGAAATAAATTTGGAAAGTGAGAGAAGAAGAAAGATTTGACACAGGATCTTTAGTGCAATCACAAATAATTTTTAACATCAGAAAATTCATAGCAGTTTTAGTGAGACCAGTGAAGGCCCCATTTTGAGAGAAATAGACCTTATGTTTAGAAGCAGGACTGACTACAAATCAGTTAGGTTCAGGAGTGTGTTAGTTAGAAGAAGAGGGAAATGAGAAATGACAATGCTCCAAACTGGAGCATGACCACTTCTGGTGAATTCCTGAGCATGAGTACTGTGGATCTACTGCATTAAAATCAAAGGAAAATTGGAAATCGTATTAAAAGAAGGAAATGAACATTGGAAATATTAGTTAACACATGTAAGTCTGTCATGAGCATGACAGACTCTCCAATTGAAGATCAGTATCCCATGTGCAGGAAAACTTGAAAAAATGGTAGATATCTCTGGACTCTGGGATAATAACAACGGAAGGTAACTGGCAAGTCTTTGAATCACATTAGTCACATTTGAACTTCCTTCCTATCCTGATAAAGACATCTATAGATAGTGTTTCATTTTCTGTCAGGAAAGAATTAAGATCTACAGGAATCATAAGACAATATAGTACTCCTTTTGGGGGTTCATGGGATCTTTTCTTTTGGTTTATGGCCCATTATAGGGCTTTGAGAACCGGTTTATATATAACATATATAAATTTCTCTAATATATCAGTTCAGAAGTCCATTTGACACAACATCCTGTCTCAAATACTTTCTAAGTTCTTGTACTGACAGAAAAAAGGCAAGAACAGGTGTAGAGTGATTCTTTTCCCCTTAAAACCTCCCGGTTTCCCAGAACTTGCTGAGGCAGATTGCATTTCATTCATTGTGTTTAACAGCTACCAAAGGGTCTAATGTCCATAACTTTTCCTAATCCTCTCTTTCAATCTACGTACAGATTTTTGCCTGCCATTACATAGAATTATATTTCTTTCTGAGGCAGCAGGTTATTGATGTTGGTATTTATTTAAAAAAGAAAAGGTGATGTACAGAGACATTCCAATCTCAGAAGGAGTTTCTTCTACGCTTTTTGGGGTGAATCAGACCTTTGATCATTTTAGATAAGAAGCATTTATGTGCTGCTAACCTATGGAGTTTGTTAATATTTGCTTGAGCCAAGGGAACTTGTGTTACAGGGGGTGGGATTTTGGGGTGGCATAGCTTGAAAAGTATTTTTTTTCCCCCCTCTCTAAGATTATTTAAAAAATCAAAGAAATTTTCAAAATGTGAAAAGGCTTGGGGGTGTCACAAAACCACACAGATGAAATGAGACTTGACAAAGTAAAATCTGTTGTCTTTTTCTATGTTCTTTTGCAGAACAAAAGTATAGATCTGCCTGTTACTACTTCCTAATATTGTGGGTGTTAGAGAGACCTACATTTGGTAAACTGTGGAACTCATGGTCACAGTCATCCTAAGGAAAGTCGTATAGGAGAAAGCCAGAGTTAGCTGGATTTTTAGAGGACTTAGATGGCAGAACAACCTCCTTTAATGTATTAAGAAACTGAAAATAGAAGAGGGCACATGCAGGATTATGAGAGGCTAAGTATACTGGGAGAGCATAGATAGAAACTGCTGACATGCTGAATATAGTTCAAGAGTGTTGCAGTAAACTCTTTCAAGGACAACCTATTCTTTCTTTATAGCAGAGACATTTTTCAGTATTTCATTTTTTCTCATTTTAGTGGTTAAATGTGGAATAGATGGACCCAGCAGTTAGCAGAAGGAATGGTATTAATGAAAACATTTGTTACCACTTGCTTTTCTGTATCACAAAGAAGGTTGTTGTTTACCTTGACTACTATGTTTCAGATGTTCAGAGACAATGAATGTTATTTATAAAACATCTGCTGACTACTTAAGGAAAGGATATAGGAATGACCAACAGCCTTCTTCAGTTTGATTGACTGAGTATAGAGCAGCAGTTTTCCAGAGTCACTTCTCATGGAGGTGGATTGAGATAGCTTTTTAGGACTTGTTTGTGTGTACTCTGACTCTTGTATTTATTACTTTAAAGCTCTTATTTGACAAAAAAACCCACTCAAGCTGAAGTGTAAACTGCTTGGCTGAGAAAACTGTAGTTAATTTAATCTAGAATTCAGACATACATGTGTCTATATGTGTCCTATCTTGGAGCAGCATCCCTTCAAAGATATGCATAAATGAAAATGACTGCACATGGCTATTTAATATGCATTTGATTTTCCTTTCTTGCAGATGCCACTGAACATTGGCTGGATTGGGGTATGAAATTTGTTGATGCACAAGTATGGCACTCTTGCCAAGGAAGAAGTCCTTAATTTATCTTGCAAAAGCCACACACTAACACCTATTTCTGCCCAAACTAATTAACAGTGTTGTAAAATGAGGAAGTAAGGGAGGAGAATGGGAAGAATTTTGGATTCTTTCCTGGCAGCATGATAGAGTCAGAAGCATTTCCATAGGTCATATATAGATGACTGACATCAAACTGTTCTTAACTGTTCTCAACAAACTGTTTCAGAGGTTATTTGTTTACACCGTGCAGCTTTGCTTGCTGATTGAAATCACATACCAGTTTCAGGTTGACCACTGTCCTTGTACTCCTGCAATTAAGTTTCTGCATCCTTTCCTTGCAGCTCTTTTGTTCTGTTGATACAGAAGAAATTTTTGTAGACAATTGCAATACAGAACCATCTCAGTGGACTTTTTTCAGAATCTGAGTCATGTGACAGAATGAGGTTTAAATATAATATGCAGCATCCAAACAACTCTGCTGAACAAACTATAAATAGAAACACACATAAATGAAGAATTAAACATTGAAAAGTAGTGTATGTAGAGTGACTTCTTCACCCAAATATTACAAGGCATGCAATATGATCAAGAGTGCTCTCAGTCATGGGGCTGTCCTGGTCTGAATTAGAACAGACTAATTCTGTTCGGTGATTTTATTTTCCAGCTAAATCTCTTGTAAATAACTGCACTTTCTTAAGTTAGTGGCATATTTTTGTAAACAGTATCTGCTTCTATCAGTGATAATGCTCAGTGTTTACAGTTAGTACCAAGGATTGGTGTGCAGAAAGGCACTTGTTTATACTGCCTCCTGTGCAGACCAAGGGTACTGCTAAATCTCATGTGCCACATTGGGGTTGCAGAAAGTAAAAAGGCTGCACTTGCAGGGAAGAGCAGACAGGATAGGTGACCCTAAACTGACCAGCGAGGTGTTACATCCCATATACATCTAATCTGGTATAAAGCTGAGTGATCACAAGGATCAAGCTCTCTTTTTCAGTGGTCAAGCTCTTTTTCAATGGCTGGCATTCAAGGAGGACTCTGATCCATGTATTCCTGAATTTAATTCCAGAATCCAGTTCCCACCTGCTGGTGGGACTTTCCCAGTGCTTGCCCAGAGCATCAGTGACAATGTGACATATTTGCCACCAGGGGAAATATTGATTTTGTATATATTTGTATATATTTCATTTTATTGTTGTTATTAAATCTGGTTTAGTTTTCTTTTCAAATCTGTAAGTCTCTCTCCCTTATTCCCTTTCTCTTCCCCTTTGGGAAGGGAGAGGGGTTAATAGAGAGTGTCTGATATTCTAGTGACTGGCCCAGCCCTAACCCTCGACATATTTATTGGCACCCAATGTGTGACTTGAACCCAGGATCCTGAGGTTAAGGTCATAACATGAAGGTGGGCTTCCCTGTATCAGCTTTGTAAAGCTTATCTTCAGGCCTTTGTACCTTCTTTCTAACCAGCACCAAAAGTCAGAGTACTGCATAGGTACTGTCAGGGTTCTGGGGTTGCTGCTGGAGGCTTTATGGACAGTTTATGCTGTCACTTGGACATAGTGGAAACTATGTGATGAATAGTATGTCTCATCCATAGCTGGTGGTTTCAGGCCCATGCCAAATTGTTTAGTCTGGTGTTAGAAAGCTCCCATGGAAATTTCTTCTTTGTGAAACATCTCAACAAGATACTTGTTTATGATACCTAGAGAAATGCTGTATAAAACCTCCTGGAAACCCAGAGGGACTTCAAGAGGAGGGCAGAAGTGTCTGAATGCAGAGAACAGTCAGAATGAATCACTCATGTTTTATATTCTTAGAAGATTCCTGAGGATGTTACTTAGGCTACTTCACAGAAGTAACAACTGGGTAAGTACTAGAAGTGATAAATTAGCGTTCAGATTTTATAGCCTGAAGTGTGCAATCCAGTTCCTAGGATCTTGGAAAGAATTCTGGTCATGGTTTCCTCCCTATTTTGCTTCTGAATACCATTTTTGGTGTAACTGTCTCCACCACTGTTCTACATGTGGAGATTTTATATGATTACTCTCTCAAAGCAGTGACTTGAAGTGTTTACTTTGTTTGCTGTACTAGGATTTCTGTAACATAGGCTTGAACTTTGCAACCGGTAAATCAGTACAATTGATAAAGTAAGTTTTATTATCAGTATATATTTATACTGTGAAAGTCTCAGTTGTGACTTTAAGATATTAAAGGTATTAAACATAACACAAGTTAATAAACACAAGTAAGCAAATATTTTTCATTGTTTTGTACATCTTCTTTTGATACAGACCACAGAATCACAAGCAATGTTTTTTCAATACCTTTCACTCAGTGAAATTCCTTATCCCAGTTTAGAGGCTGGGCTATAAAATGTTTTATCAGTTCACTAATAATCTGAACTTCCATAACTTTGATGATTCATAATATTTTATGTCTGATGTTAAAGAACTTGTATTCTTCAATCGAGAGCCCTACTAGTGAGCCTTAGTGTCCACAGCCATTTTCCCCAACTCCCCCCAGGCAAGGTCAGCTACAATAGGTTGCCTAGGAACATGACCAGTCAGGCTTTGAATATCTCCACAAATGCAGATTCCACAACCACTCTGGGCAACCTGTTCCTTTTTTTGACTACTTGCCCAGTAAAAATGTGTTTTGTTGTGTTCAGATTGAATTTCATGTACTTTCATTTGTGTCATTTGCCCCTTTCCCTGTCAAAAGATACTGACGAGAAGAGTCTGGCTCCATTACCATCCTGGGCTTAGTGACCATGAAATGATACAGTTCTCAGTTTTTGGCCAAGTAAGGAGGGGGGGGCAGCAAAACTATTACCATGGACTTCTGAAAGGCAGACTTCAGCCTGTTTGAACCACTGGTTGAGAAAGTCCCTTAGGGTACAGTCCTAGAAGGTGAAAGGGTCCAGGAAGGCTGGACTTTTTTCAAGAAGGTGCTCAGAGGCACAGGAGCAGGCTGTCCCGACATGTCATAAGAAAATCTGGCAGGAAAAATGACCGGCCTGGCTGAAAAGGGAGACTTTGCTGGGACTTAGGAGAAAGAGGAGAGTCTACCACCTTTGGACGAATGGATGGGCTACTCAAAAAGAATATAAGGATTTAGTTAAATCATGTAGAAAGAATATCAGAGGGGAAAAAGCTTAGCTAGAACTCAGCCTGGTCACCACTGCAAGAGATAATAAGATGTGTTTTTACAAATATATAAACAACAAAAAAAGAACGAGGGAGAATCTCCACTCTTTATTGGATGAGAGAGGGAATATTGTTACCAAGGATGAGGCAAAGGCTGAGGTACTTAATGCCTTCTTTGCCTCAGTCTTTAATAGTCAGACCAGTTATCCTCATGGTATTCAGTCCCCTGAGCTGGAAGATAGGGATGGAGATTAGAATAAATCCCTCACAATCCAGGAAACAGTAGTGAAAAACCTGGTAAACCAGCTGGACACCCATAAGTCTATGGGGCCAGATGGGATCCACCTGAGGGTGCTGAGGGAGCAGGTGGAGGAACTTGCCAAGCCTTTCTCCATCATTTATCAGCAATCCTGGTCAACTAGGGAGCTCCCAGATGACTGGAGACTTGCCAGCATCACACTCATGTACAAGAAGGGCGGGAAGGAGGATACAGGGAACTACAGGCCTGTCAGCCTGACCCTGGTGCCAGGGAACATTATGGAACAGTTCATCCTGGGGGTGATCACACAGCAAGTGCAGGACAACAAGGGGATCAGGCCCAGCCGACATGGGTTCATGAAGGGCAAGTCCTGTTTAACCAACCTGATCTCCTTCTATGATCAGGTCACTCGCCTAGTGGATGAGGGAAGAGCAGTGGATGTTGTCTACCTGGACTTCAGTAAATGGAGCTATGTCCAGTTGGCTATCAGTCCCAGGTGGTGTCCCTCGGGACTCAGTTTTGGGACCAGTCTTGTTTCATATCTTTATCAATGACCTGGATGAGGGGATTGAATGCACCCTCAGTAAATTTGCAGATTACACAAAATTAAGGGGGAGTGTCAATCTGCTTGAGGGTAGGAAGGCTCTGCAAAGGGATTTGGACAGGCTGAAGTAATGGGCTGAGGTCAATGGGATGAGGTTTCATAAGGCCAAGTGCCAGGTCATGCACTTTGGTCACAACAACCCCAGGCAATGCTACAGGCTTGGGGAGGAGTGTCTGGAAAGCTGCCTGGTGGAAAAGGACCTGGGGGTGTTGGTTGATATCCAGCTGAACATGAGCCAGCAGTGTGCCCACGTGGCCAAGAAGGCCAACAGCATCCTGGCCTGGATCAGAAACAGTGTGACCAGCAGGAGTAGGGAAGTGATCATGCCCCTGTACTCAGCACTGGTGAGACAACACCTTGAGTACTGTGTCCAGTTTGGGGCACCACAGTACAAGAAGGACATTGAGGTGCTGGAGTGGGTCCAGAGAAGGGCAACAAAGCTGGTGAGGGGTCTGGAAAGCATGGCTTATGAGGAGAGGCTGAGGGAACTGGGGTTGTTTAGTTTAGAGACGAGGAGACTGAGAGGAGACCACTCTACAACTAACTAAAAGGCAGTTATAGCAAGGCTGGTGTTGGTCTCCTCCCAAATTACTAATGATAAAATGAGAGGAAATGGCCTCAAGTTGCATTAGGGGAGGTTTCGATTAGGTACTAGGAAGAAATTCTTCAGTGAGAGAGTGGTTAGGCACTGGAACAGACTGCCCAGGGAGGTGGTGGAGTCACCATCCCTGAAGGTGTTTAAAAAACAAGTAGACTTAGCACTTGAGGCTATGATCTAGTGGATAGAGAGATGTTAGGATGAAGGCTGGACTTGATGATCCTAGAGGTTGTTTGCAACCATAATGATTCTATGATTACCTTTACTCCCTACAAATAGGTAAATATGCTGTTCCCAATCCTTCCTGTTCCAGACTCCCAGAAACTCTCAAGCTTGCTTTGCAAAGAACATCTATACTGCATTAAGATGCAAATGCACCTGGATAGAACCTAACTGGGTTTGAGTGGTGTTGTACTAATAAGTCTCATCAGACTTGAACCAATTTGAACTGCCTACATCCATTGTTCTGCTGATACAGTATAACGATAATCCATCCCTAGATAACTGAAACATATATTTATAAACATTAGAAAGAAGTGTAGCTATTTGCTAAGAGTTTTGTTTTAATAGCCATTTTTCTTTAGCATGTTGTACATCACAATAAATGTAAGCCCAGACACTACTGTTGAATCATTTTGATCCATTGCATTAGGTAGTGTAACAATGTGACATGTTGAAATGACAAAATACCAGATCTCTGTTGAAGATGTGAAGTGCTTAGAATTACTTTTCATTCAGAAAGAACATATCATTTTAGAAGAGGACTTGTGGAACAGAAATAGCATGATGGAGGATAAGACAAGCATCTTTCAAGGTCATAGTCTGTCAAAGTCAACAAATGCAAACACAATGTCTAGAAGCAGGAGTTTCTGAATTTTTCTGAAATAGAAATGCTACTTTTTTTTTTTTTTTTTTTTGCAGCATCTGTGTTATGTAACTCCATTCCTGGGAAAATTATCTTTATAGTTTAAATGCATAATTTCAGACTTTTCAATCATATTATGGTATATCCTGTTTCAAACTGTTTAATTAAAGCAAATACCAGTTTAATTCAGTTGATAGTTTTGGTCAGGCTTCAGTTCATACCTTCCTCTTTGTGGTGTTTATGTATGCATACATATACTCCTTATAAACAGAGAGAGAGTAAAACAGTCTTTATATTCAGTAATTCAAGGTTTGATCCAAAAATTGACAAATTTCATTGCAATCTTTCATCGGTAAAAATAATAATCAGCAGTTCTTGCTCCTTTCCTCTTGCAGATCTCAAAGCATTCTAAAAAATGCCTGCATGGAAGAGCCCACAAACACGAGGGAGTAAATGGGATGGAATTAGTAAGGACACTGAGTGTTAACCCCTGAACATATCAATGGGCACTGCAATTCCTTGTGCTCTTGTTAGCTGACAGCTCTCAGAAATATTCTGATGGCGAACCAACATGATTTTTGAACCAGTAAGGATCATTTCCAGAGTGTAATCTCTTCCTTCACACCTCAGTTGCCATCCTGGATACTCCCATAGTTAGATGGCATTACTTCCCCTCTCTAGGATGCAAAACAGGGATGCCCCCAAACCCAGTTTCTAATCATGGACCCCACCACAGCTCTAAGTAGAGGAATTCTCATGAGATCCACTCCCTACCCTGTGGGGTTTTTTTAACTTCTAACATTTGTCTAATGATCAGAAATTAGGTATGCAAAGTCTGGGCTCCTCAACCCCAAAGAAAAGACCACATAAAATACTGTATTGTAATTGAAAAAGGACTGGGCAAGAAGCACCTCCTCTTCACAGCTAAACAGGAACATTAGAGATATTTTCCATCAACCTATTTGCAGCAAAGTTGATTTACCTTCTCATTATATTATAAATGTTTTCCTTCCTCTTGACTTGTCTTTGTCCTCGTCTTTGTACAGCTAGTGAAGTCATAAGTCCTCTAAAGCAACTATCTGCACATTATACTGCTTCATTGCATAAGCAAGTAAGAGGATGAGTTATGAAGAACAAAGTTCTCGTTGCGCAAGCTTCAATAATCCTTAATTCTGGGAAAGAAAATGGCCAATAACTTGTGAAAGGTACTGTGAATAAATGTGTTTAAGGCAGAATAATATGCCTTTAAATTGTGATTGGCTGTTTAGGTCCCTTTTTAAGACAAGGGGCCATGAATAACTGATAATCTATGTGAGGTCAATTATTGTGTAAGGTACACTGAAAAATCATGCAGCACATCTCATTCATATAACTTATATTAAAAGGTGCTATTCAAAACCACAGGTGTCAGCTTGTAAATGAGAAACTTCTCTGTTGCATGGAAGGGATTTTCTCCCTTCAACGAGAAAAGGGCTGTAAATGAAGAAATAAAATGTGAAAATGGTACAATGAGGAAAGCATGAAATTTGAGAATTAAGAAAAAAAAAAGTAATGACCAAAGGATCTTGCTGAAAGTTGAGACGATTAGGTTAGACTAACTTTTTCAACCTCTACTAACATGGGTTACACAGGTTAATAATAACCTTGATCAAGATTATATTTTCATGAAAATGAGCAGGTTTGGACACAGTGAGAAAAAAAAAAAAGAAAATTTGGTCAGCACATGATGCTTTATTTTCAATGAGGAACTAGCTCCAGGGAACAATATAATCTTCCATGGGAATCCTTTGTTTTCTACAGGTTTTTGAGAGGTCATTAGCACTTTGGGGGTGGGATTCATTTTCTCTGACATCAGCCTCTGATTTGTGGCCAGCTGCAGGCACCACTTGCAGTAGAGTATCCAAGTCCCTTTTACCATCAATGACACGAAGGCAATTCATCCCATATGATGGTTTTCTAGGATAACAAATCAAGCACTAAAAATCTCTTTCCCTCTCTCCCTCCATTCCTAGATGGAGGAGGGTAGTTGCTATACAATAAGGTTGCATGTGCTCGAGATGGCTGCAGATGGGTCTATGAATCCTACCTGAAATGCCTAAAAAGTATTTGCCTACAGCAGGGGGATTTAATTCACTCCGGTTGAATACGGGCTTTGCTAAATAGTTACCAGATGTAAATGCAGAAATTGGACATCCATTAAGCAGAAACTGATGTTTAAAGCACTGAAATCATCACTGATCAGCCGGCATTTTTGAGGAGCACTGCCAATGCTACTAGTTATTTCCTAGCCTGTGGGTGTGAGAAAGGCAGTGAAAGACACAGCTCTGGTAACTTCAAACTTTCTAGTACTTGATTGCTCCCAGGGTAACAGGCTCTCGGTACCTCCTATATGCTCCTTACTCTTCTTAGCTGCCTGTTGGAATTTCCCAACAATGTACAAGATGCTCCTGATACCTGTTGCACTGAGGGTATTTGGCCATAAGCGATCATTAGATGTTTAAGTGCAGGTGCATAGAAATTTTATAGTGGTGAAAGGAGAAAAATGTAGAGATGACAGATAACCCGTATTGCAGGCTGAATTGCACTGTGGTGAGGAAAGCCCCCTGGGCATGGCAGTTCTCCATCCCAATGCTCAGCTCTGGAACAGAAGGTAGTCTCACCTTTTATTCATTTGGGGCATACATTCCCATGGAATCGATACGGCTACACAGATTACAGATGGGTTTGGTGTGTCATCTGATTTATTATAGATGGATAACTTGGGATCAGATGATTTGCACATTCTGTGTTCCTAATTCTTTTTATTTTGATTAAAGAGAGCCCAGGTTAAAATCTCTAGTGTTCAGCTAAATAAATCCCCCCCAGAAAGAGTGCATCCATGTTGCTGGTCAAAGTAACTATGTATGAGAAGCTACCTGTAGGACAATACTTTTCAAAGATTCTTTATTGAAAACCAGGTAAGGTTTGGCTTTTGTTTTTGTTTTGTTTTGTTTTTTTAAAAAAACCCTTTACAATCATTGTTTAGATCTTTAGTCAGTCCAGTATTCTGGCATAGTTTTGTAACCCCTCATACCATAAGTACACATTCATAAATGGCCTGCGTATTTGCCAGAAAGTTTTCTCCTTGTACCCTGGCAGTAATCATGAATTTTTTCCTGTGCAAAGTCATAAGAGTGAATATGATACTTACAATGGAATTCAGTGTGAAACATTTATTATGAGGGTATTATTGAGCTGCTATATTTCCGGCTCATTTTATAACTTCCTTTGACTCAAAAGCAGTATATCACTTTCAGAATTAATACACTGATGCAAACAGCAAGGCAGTTACCAAACCAGAGCACATGAACCAGGGATCAGAACTGGGTTCCTGCAGCTTCCAAATCAGAGCTCTCTATACACAGTAAGTATTTATATTTTGGGAAGGCTTTATAAACAAACCATCTGTTTCTGGTCCCCTCAAGTGAAATCTAGATTATTCAATTATGGATATAGTTGTACAGACTATTTTGGGGAAGGTTAGCAAAATATCTAAGGTGTTGAAGAAAACTAAATTGCTTTTTCATAGAACAACAGCAGCATCAATAAAAAGTATTTAATGTCTGCTAAGGAGGGTGGGGAGGAAATGTAGGTGGTTGATAAGGGGAGACAGCGCATGAGTTTCTGTCCACAGGCATAGTAGCCTTTGTGACAACACAGCCTTCTTGCCAGAAGACTGTGAAATTTTTCTGGTGCCAGCAGTGGCTGTGGTGTGCAACCATACTGCAGTCATCTAAAAACTCCAGGCTCTTCATGCAGATCTGCAATGCTCAGCTTCAAGCTTGGACTCCATTGTAGACTACATCAACAATGGGAGTCACATTCATTTCTATTGTCTTTTATTCATCTCTATTTTTCCCCTGTGAGAACTGCACAGCAGACAACATGTTTCATTTTGTAAATAGACTAAAACACAATTTGCTGATTGGAGCACCTTGTGGAAAGCAATAGCAAGGATATCACTTAGACAAATTGTGAGTGGAAGACGAGGAGTTTGAAACATGTAGTTTATTCGCTCCTCTATCCCTCCTAGTGAAGTGAAAAGCATGTCATACATCACCTTTTGGGATGTGGCATGCCTTTTACTTCACTGACAAGTATGTTATTTGTAACAAAACCCAACAAGCCTTCCTCTCTTGTATAACTCATCCAATTCATGACAGTAATCATGTCTTGATAGGAGGTCCAGCATATGAGAAGCTGTATATATTTGGGCCTTCCTGTGATTTCTGACAGTTTCAGTATATGATAGCCAGGATGATCCAACATGGAAGATGTCAGATTAGCCAGAGGGATTCTTGCCTCTCTGTAGAAACACACTTGTATTTCAGGTTATGCTGTTTCTGGTTACTGAGATGAACAAGATGAGTGCAGCAGCAGATGAGAAAGCAATTTAAGGTTTCTCCGTGGAGTGACAAAAACCTTAAACTAAACAAGTTATATAATGTGTGGAAGAAATCCTCTTGGGAACTCTACAAGCCAAAGGGGTTGTTAATATTTGGGAAAGAGTTCTGAGGAAAGGCTCAGCTTGAAAGCACCCAGACTGTTAAAAATCAAATGCTGTTACTATGTGACACAATAACCTGTTTATACAGAATGTGCACGATGGTTTCACTCCAGTTAACAGCTACATAATGGGCCAGATGTTCACATTAAATAGGGCTTTTAGAGTCAGCATTAACTGTGTTGGCAGTGTCAGCAAATATACCAATATTTATCTAAGTTAGACCACCTTCAAATGGTCAGGCTTGTGTGTGGAGACACTTTCAAAGATCCTTACCTCCATTTTCAGTCTATATATGGGCAACTGTCCACAAGATCTGAAGAGGAAATATTAAGAACTGATGTCTGGGTGAATGCAGCTACCATACAGTGTTAGGTTAATGGTTGGACTTGATCTTAAAGGCCTTTTCCAATCTAAATGGTTCTATGATTCCAAATGCCATGAAGCTCTAGATGGATGTTCCTCTCTTCTCCTCACCAGGCTGTAAACTCTGTCTGGAGAAAGCCAGACTCTTCTGGGCAAAGACTTGTCTGGTTTGACCACTGTGATTTGTCTAGCCAGGCATGACAATGCATGCTATACTTATCTGTGAGCTCTGAACTACAGGAATATACCTCACTAGGATTAGGAATTAAAAAGTCAGTGCGAAAAGAGTCCTCCTTTTTTCAGGGGTCAGCTTTAAGCAACAAGGGTTGCTTCAGGCATCCTTCCCTCCATAGCCTATCCTCTTGGACTATCATCCTGGTTTATTCTGTTGTTGGATAGTGAATAGTGACAGCACTCGACTTTGCCTTGTTCTCCCTAGAGTGGGAGACAGATAGAACATTGATGTATTTCTTGCCAGCTTGTGCAAGATTGTAAAATGCGTGTGCAAACAGAGACAAAATGTTTTTGTTTGTTTGTTTCCCTTCTGACAGATCCTATTGTATTTTAGACCCAAAACTTATTCCTGCCTATATATGAGAGATACTGGTTGGTCTCTAACACCAGCCTCTTTCCTTACAGACAGACTCCTGACTAGCTGCTTACACGGAGATGCTTTCAAAGGGCAGGGAAAGATCTTGGGTCATACTATCCTGGCAAAACAAGCTTTTTTTGCTCACTTTCTTATTTTAGCACTGTCATCAGTTATAGCAGTTCAAACATTAATGTTTGTTAGTTACCTGCTGTTTCAGATCAAAAGAATCCGTGTGTCTTTTTATATATTCTATCTTTTGTCAAAATGCTGGTTATTTTCATTTTAGCTTATGTGCTTTTTTTTTTTTAGATTTAGTTTCTTCTTTCTTTTCCCCCCAAAATATCTTTTGACAGCACCCCTGATGATATCAGCATAGTAATGTTGGTTTCAATGGATTTATGCCAATCTTCAGCTGCTAGATAACCAGCCAAAAATATTCCTAATCTGGAAGTCCATTTAAATATTTTTAATGCTTGTCAATTCGGAATACTAAAATTATTTGGCTTAGTGTAAAGCTTACTGATGTCTGTGCTAAAACAAAATATTAGTATTTAAAAAAAGAAAAAAAAAAAAAGAGAGAAAAAGGAAAAAAAAAAAAGGACAAATAATAAAAAAAAAACCCCACAAAACAAAGTGCTGAGGATTGACTTAAGCTTTGGATCAAGTGTGATTTCTTAGGGAAGATAAATGAAGAAAAAGCATTATATGCATTGCAACACTTCAGTGTTTCTGAAGCACTGTAACATGACATTTGATGTTCTAAAGTGGTTTTTAACTCTTTCAGCATAACTTTGCCTCAGGATAAAACATCCTTTTAACAGCATGTGTGAGAAAACCAGGAATGGCCTGTAGACGTGCCTGTAGGCTATCTGCTCTCTGTCACCTGCTGTATTGCCCTGACTCTGAGAAACCTTTACTTCCTCACACTTTAAGGATGAGAACATTTTGCTCTCACTTTGTCCACTAAGGAAAGCTGACTAGCCTTATTCTTATGTCCTGGGTTTTAAAAGAGACCTTTTTTTGACATTTTCCTTGTTCTCAGATTATTGTGAGTAGATACAAAATAAAAGGCAGTATCACTAAAAAAAAAAAAAAAAAGCACTATGTTGTGCTTTGGTCAGATTAAATTGTGCTACCTTTTACCTTGGAACTGCCTTAGGTTTGAAACCAATACCAATAAAACTGTTTATCCTCACAGGCCAACTCTGACAGTGTTATGATGTACACCCTGCCCAGCTCTCTACATGTCAACTAAAATAAATGTAAAATTGGTGAGGTTTATCACTTCCAGAAAAAGTGTTTTTTCAGATGTTAATCTTTTCTAAAAGTTGTTATGTACTTATAGCCTCTAACCTGAGTAATCAAAATTAGCATCTCTTATTTATTAGTATGTTTCTAAAGACAGCACTGTTTTGTCATAATATTCTTTCACTTATTCATTACTTAAGGAGCTGTTCCAAAAACATTTAACACTGGCTTAAGTGTGATCCCACAGAAGTCAGGAGACCCTTGCCAACTGTTTCCAGAAAACCCACCTTATTATTAAAGGCTGAATATGATTCCCATTTAATATTTACAATAAGGTAGCAAATATAGTCTGCACAAGTGTCAGTGTAAGTATATATTTATATACACATGTAATATATATTTATATATCCATACATGTATATGTGTATGTGGGTATACACAGAAGGTCCATTTATATACATAATGGGGGTTGGGGGGGTGGGGGGAAAAGGAAGAGAAATAAAATTCCTGTCTGTCCTTTAAAACTATCACATATTATGTGAGTTAGTTTGAAACAAATCAAATAAATACCAAAAATAGAAATACAGAAATAAGCCCTACTCTCTGTCACAGAAGTTCCATATATAAATCATCTTCCCCAGAGAATCCCCAGAATCATCTCCCCAGAGAATGGGAGACTCTTAATTAATTCCTTGCTTTTGTAGCATCTAACCTAACAAAGTACAGGTTCCTACAGTAGCTTTTTCATGCTATTGTAGTACATACACTGTGATTTCTCCATATACTAAGATTTCTACTTGTATATCTTTTTTTAGCTGCAATCTTATTTGCTTGACCTGATACATATAAAAAAAAAACCACCCCGTTAAATTAAAAATTCCTCTGAATGTGAAATACTTGCCTTTTACTGTCATTTCATGCATGAAAAAGAATTTCTTCCAAAAAACCATGTGAAATATCTGGGTTTAGGCACAAAAACTTAGCTAATTTCAGCTGGATCAATTTTTCTCCCCCCAAAAAAACCCAGAAGTTACAGAAAGAAAGGCTTGTTATGAAACTAGCACTTCACAAGATTGCTGTGGTCTGTCTTCTCTGGAGTTTTCCTGTCAAAAAACAGTAGGTAGAAAACCTACTTTCAAAGCTCCTTCATTGAAGGGAAAATCTACTGGATCCTAGTACTGACTCATGCAACATGAATGCTTTTACTTAAATACCTCCCTCCGCATTTTCTCTAAAACCTTGTAACATCTCATGTTGATGCATTTGCTCCTCTGCAAAGCCCTAGCCCCTGAAGTGATGTCATTTGCTAGTCATTTCCTCCAAACCATTAACACTCTGGTGTGCAAATGACCAAGTAGGAAATGGAAGAGCAAAACTGCTGAAAAGAAAAAGAGAGAGAAGTCTGAAGAGGACTGAGTGATAATTTAATTTCACATCTTCATTACTCAGGAATGACCTTAACCCGAAAAATGCAAAGGAGTAAACTCCTTCAATGTCAATTTAGTAATCATCTGCACCACCCTTTATTATTTAACGTCTTTCAAGCTGTATTACCGTACCTTTAATATAACACAGATACTTTATCTAGAGCTGCCATTGCACCACCAGCGATATGTTACAACTGAGCTTTGCAAACAACAGTTTTGCTCGGTGAATTGACAATCCTAGAAAATCATAGAAAAATCATAGAAAAACTCATAGAAAATCATAGAAAATTCTTTGAGGATAGATGGAAAGAAAAAAGGAGTTGAGCAGAAGTTAGCTCGACTTGTAAAATCCATCTCTAAATCTTGTAATTCAGAAAAGCTAGACTTTCAACAACACATTAAAGTTTGAAGGTACCTCTGAAACCACCAAAACAGCCCAGTCATTTAGAAGTTCAGTTTTGATTTTCAGTGTTCTCCATCCCTGTCAGACATAAACACAACAGCTATAGGCACTGGAGATAATACCAGTAAAATCAGCAGGACTCAAGCATGTCCAAAAGGGCTGTTGTTGGACATTGATTCTAGATCTCAGTTCCCTAACATATAAAGATGTTCCTGCCTAGTTCTACCATTACTTTACTGGAGACATAGGAACAAGACATGAAATTTGGCAGTGGAAATGATCATTTTGAGTGTTTGGAGAGGTCTGAGGTCTGGGTCCTGATCCGTGTTGAAATGCAGTTTCCTCTGCCTCCTTCCCAACAGTAATAATGTTACCCTTTCAGGAACTCCAGAACTCCAAGCACTATGGTCATGCTCACAAAAATTATTCATACCTGCATATTTCACATATTGGAAGCACTTTACAAATACTTACTGAGTAAGAATTATAGACTGAGCTTTGTAAGGCTTATCATCCTCATTTTAGAGCAGTAGAAGTGAAATGACTTGCTCAAGGCCATGACATAATTTGGCGGGCAGAGCTGGGATTAGAGCACAGGCTTTCATGCCTCACACCTCATTACTGCATATCGTTCTGTGTCTCAGGTTGAGAAACCCAGAAAGTTTTTGGTAATAGATTTCCCCTGTACTTCTTTGTGCTGCCATGGTTTAGACAAGGTGTCAAAAGGAAAACTGGTCCACACTGTGTGAATACTACTGATCCCAGTTAACTCTTCAGCAGAGTTTGAACCCAGCACCAAATTTGCCCCTTCTTGCAGTCATCTTCAGTGATCCTCAGTGACAGATATACTTGTACCAGTGTTATTATACCAGGGACTGATGAAGATCTTTGGGATTCTTATGGATGTGAGATGCTATAATAATAATATAATATAAAAAATAATACTCTTTTTTTTTTTTATGTCGATCCCTTTTCATTCTGGACTCTTAGATATTACTATTATTGTTATGATTATTATTTTTAGTGTTTCCCTGAACATTTCCCTTTGTTACAAATTCTGCTGTCAGATAAATTGCTTGCTAAATGGACCTATCCCTATAGAAAGACAAAGCAGAAGTAAATCCATTCTGCTGCTGTTATTAATATGCTATTAAAAGATCCATTTGAAACAATGTCGCCTGTTTGATGCAAATCTCCACAAAGAAACGAAAAATGTTTGCAGAATCTTGAGGCATGTAGAGATACACCTGTGTTGCTAATTCCCAAACAAATTGTTCAGTAATAAAGTGTTACAGTAACGTAGGGGTTTTTTGCTTGTTTGGTTTTGGTTTGTTTTGTTTTGTTGAAAAAAAAAGTGATTTTGAACAAATGCATTTTCATTATGTCTGAATTTCATTTAATGTGTTTTTACAATACATGTTTGTGGTGTATCATTCCAGAAAGAAAGCAAGTTCCATCTAAAATCACATTTGATTATGAGTGCACTCTCATACATATCTAATAAACAAATAAACAAATCAGTTTGATCTGTTATGCAGATAGCACTGATATGTAAAATATGTTCAGGAACTAAAAATGCATTTTCTATGCGGAAGTTTTCCTTGTAGAATGCACAGTGAATTTATGTGAACTGTATACAGCACTGAGACTCTTTTATGTAGCCTGTTTCCCTGGCTGATAGCTGAAAGAGGTTAGGCTGAATCTCAGTGGATCAATTAACAGAGGGACCTGTCCTTCAACAGAAGAAGATCTATTTCAGGATTTGCATATCACTGAAAAAAATTACAAAGCTGAGATAAATACAAGCCAGATAATAACTCACTGCAGGCTTGGCTTCATTCCTAGATTTCCTTGGCTGTTTGTCCTAATAAAGTGTCTCCATGGCACTTGGGGCAGGAAGGTTATTAGTAGCTGTCAATCAAAAGAAGGAGTGTGCATCGGCAGAAGGAGGAAGAGAAGAGAGGTGACATTCATCCTCTTTTCTCACTTATATTGGGTATAAAAGTCATTCAGAGTAAGTGGTTAAAAAGGGGCAGGTCCCTCTTCATCCTCCCTGGAAAAGAAGAAAACCTACCAAACCCTGTCTTGGTTACCAACAATTTAATAATCATATAGAATACATCAATCACTTCTCTATACCTTATTAATGCTGGGATGTTTATGAATACCAAGGAACATGAAGGACATATACAAGAAGAGCAGGATAAAGACTCCTGACAAAACACTTCTAGTTGATATATTTCGGTATGAAGAAACAATAACTTTGAACAGCTCTAACTTAAGATAAAACTATAGTGCTGCATAGAGAAGAAATGTATTTCACCTTTGCACTGACATGGTTCTGGCAATGAACACCTTTCAAAAGATAGTAACAACACAGAATATGTATTTCTTATCTCATTTAAATCAGCTACAGTGATTTTAACTTTACCAGCTTGAAACTCAGAACTGATCTATACACCAGTTAATTAATACTTTAAAGGTCTTTAATTTACTGTACCACTTTCTTAATTAAAGTATATCTGCTGCTGGAGCACATCATCTCTCTATATGCATATTTTCATAAGTAACAGAGTCCATAGAGTGCTAATTGATATCCTGGTCTCCAGACAATACTTTACTAAATGAAATGACAATTATAACCAATTAAAATTCACTTTACATACCACTTCACCTATTTTGTATGTATTATGCATGAAGACAGAGAGTACATTGCCTCGCTGCTCAGGATTTGTGTGCGTCTGTGCAACTGATGGTCAGCTCCAAGGTATTCCTTTTAGTGAGCTTTTTACCAAGGGTCATTTTCTGGGCTCATCTAAAACCT
>JANHGN010011035.1:3898-26609 GCA_024605025.1 Megaceryle maxima
AGAATATTTTTAATTAAAAAAATAAAATAAAATTTTTAAATACTGATTTGAAGGCACCACAAAATTCAAAAGTACCACCTGCTTGTTAAGAAATACAGTAAACATGAACACACATCTGAAAGTTAGTCCCCATATACAGATAAGCTTGTAGAACTCTCAGGTTTCTCAGAGCTAGAAACAGAAACACCCTGAGACCTATTTCAGGTCATTTGTTAAATATTGTCAGTCGTTCCAGCCATCCATAAAATACCCACCCATATGTGAATCCTTACATATTAATTCGATTGAATTACGCAGCCAGCTGTTACAGCAGCCAGAAAAAACACCTGTCCCTTTTAATGACTACTATCAATAATCTTCTTTGCCTTGCTTTGAATTAAGTGAGAAAAGTAGTTTTGTGTGATATTTTCTATCTAGGTGAACCAGGAAGCACTAGAAATCTCTTCAGAAACTAGTTCTCCTGGGTCTTTTAGTTGAGATGCTACAACTAAATAGGCTATGATAAGTTCCACACAATGAAACTCCAAACCTTTTGAGAATCATTCCTTGCTAATTATTATTCAGTATGTTAAAACCTCTTCAGCTCACTCACCTCCAGTAAACTAAAACAAGAGGAAAGACCTGTATGAGTTGATTGAGCAGAAGCTATTTCGGATCTCAGCAGTTTCAGAGCTCTCTGTTCCCTGCTGTGATCATAGGAGAGCAAGAGAAATGTGTAGGCTTTGTGAAGCCGCAGTGAATTTTGTTTCCTATTTTCCTTTTAGACCCTGTTTACACCTGAAACATTCCTGTGTAAAACTATCACTTTCCACAGAGCCTCTTATTTTTGGTTGCACTTTGTCTTTTAATGTTTCTTCAAGCCTGTTAATTTTGAACCTATTTGGAGAGCCTGTTGGCTCTGTTAAGTAAACACTTAGGTGTGATTTGACAGCAGTGAGATCTCTGTGCTTTTTTAAGACTTAAAGATCACACCCAATATCAGTTCATTCATGTGACCAAGAAAGCAGGTAAGTAACAGATGTCCCCTGCAAAATTTGCTAAAAAAGAGAACGATAATAGTGATGGCAAACAATCACTTCATAGAATTTTCCACAATGCTTTTTTCCCTTTTATAGGATAACCTCCATTAAAAAACTTCTCTTTTCTTAAGGAACTTTAACACTTACCATCTGTGGATTACTCCTTTTTTAAGGAGTATTGCTGTCCTATTTCTATTCTGTCAGTAAAAACTTCCATGCATCAAACCACACTCACGTGAATTGATTACTGTCATATCATTCGTTCTTCCATGTTGCATCTTCATGGTCAGCATAAGTAATTCTCCTAGTAGGTCCTCGCCTGTTGTTGTGTCAGAAAATTTTTACAGCACAAGTAGATGACTAAAAAATAATCTGCTGAAAGCAGAAGCCTTTGTCTACAAGAAGTGGAATGGATTAAGTAACTGTCATAACCTGTTGTGCATCATAGAATCATAGAATGGTTTGGGCTGGAAGGGACCTTAAAGATCATTTAGTTCCAACTCCCCTGTCATGGGCAGGGACATCTTCCACTAGACCATGCTGCTCAAAGCCCAGTCCAATCTGGTCTTGAACAATTCCAGGGGTGGGACATCCACAGCTTCTCCGGGCAACCAGTTTCTTTGCCTCACCACCCTTACACCGAAGAACTTCTTCGTTATGTCTAATCTGAACCTGTCCTTTTTCAGTTTGAAACCATTACCCTAGTCATGTCATTACTGACCTTGACCTCTTCTAGCTTGAAGCCATTACCCCTCATCCTGTCACTACAAGCCCTTGTAAAAAGTCCTTCCCCATATCTCCTGTAGGCCCTCTTTAAGTACCAAAAGGCTGCAAGAAGGTGTCCTTGGAGCCTTCTCTCCTCCAGGCTAAACAACTGCAACTCTCAGCCTATTGTCACAGGAGAGGTGTTCCAGCCCCCTGATCATCTTGATGGCCTCCCCTGGACCTGTTGGAGCAGCTCCATGTCCTTCTTATGCTGGAGGCCCCAGAACTGGATGCAGTAGTCCAAGTGGAGTCTCACAAGAGTGGAATAGAGGGAGAGAATCACCTTTCTCTACCTGCTGGCCACACTTCTATTGATGCAGCCCAGGATCCAATTTGATTTCAGGGCTTCAAACATACACTGCTGGCTCATATTCAGATTTTCATCCACAAACACCCCCAAGTCCTTCTATGCAGGACTGCCCTCAATCCACTCATCCCCTCAGCCTGTATTTGACCTTGGGTTTGCATCAGCCTGTGTGTAGGACCTTGCACTTGGCCTTGTTGAACTTCATGAGGTTCACACAGGCACCCCTATAAAGCCTGTCAGGATCCATCTGGATGGTATCCCTTCCCTCCATTGTGTTGACCACACCACACAGCTTGGTGTCATTGGCAGACTTGCTGAGGGTGACCTTTATCCCACTGCCCATGTTGCTAACAAATATGTTAAACAATGCTGCTTCCAATACTGGCCCCAGAAGAACACCACTCGTCACTGATGTCTACTTGGCCATAGAGCCATTGACCTCAACTCTTTAAGTGAGACCATCAAGGCAATTCCTTAACCATTGAGTGTTCCATCCATCAAACTATGTTTCCTCAATTTAGAGCAAGATTTGCCCTTAGAGAAGCAATGCTGGCTGTCACCAGTCATCTCCTTATTTTCTATATAATTTTCCCTTTTGTCAGGGGCCTTCCCTACTTCATGAAATAAAACCAGACCACTTCTCAAGCCCATAAAATGACTTTGTAAGAGTTAAGATTTTTTTTTTTTTTTTTGACACATCCATTTCTCTAGAAAGTGTTGCAGCCTATTAATTAGGCATGGTACTTTTTTTTTCATCATTAAGTTATCAGCTTTTACTGTCATTAACTATCAGCTCAGTACTGCTGTTTATGACAATGTTTGGTTGATTTGCATATATTCTGAATAAATGTTTTTGCACACCAGAGAAATGCATACTCAATTCTCTCTTGCCTTGGGCAGACATAATCCCAGAAATGAAACAATTAAAAATGAACATATTTTCTAACATTTTATTACAATACAGCAGGGCTTGCACTAAGGTATCTTTATTATTTTCATCACAGTATTGCTGAATGGTGCTCATACACCACATACTTAGGAAACTAAACAACTAATCCGCATTAGCCCAGAAGGCTTAGAGAATAGCACAAAGGTTACTGTATATTTCAGGACTGCAAAATTTATATTTCACAACCTCCAGAAGAAACATGGTTTTCTTCACTAGCTACTACCAGCAGCACTTGTCTTAAAATGTCATCAAGATAAGTGAACAAGCATTTGTCAAGGAGTATGCTGGCATGGGTCTTCCAACAAGACAGATGATAATTCCTGAAGGAGCAACTGGAACTAGAGGATATGGACCAAGTAGTTTTCTATAATATAAAATCCCGAGTGTTGTGTTGAACTACCTCTTCTCCAAAGGCATTTGCACATTAGAGACAATGGAAGGCAGGACGTCTGAGCTTACTGGCCTTACTTTTGACATATATATCCAGAGATATTTCCCCCCTTCCCCATCTTTCCCACCCCCAGTATCATTTCTCTACCTGTCTTAACTTCACAGAACTTTTAAAAGTCATTGATTATAATGAACAAGTTGTCTTCTAGAACATTTCAGAAGAGTTCACTTCGATGTTTATTCTGAACATAACTTACAGTGTCACTCATGCATTGCTAAAAAGAATGTCTCAGAAGGTTGTTCATTCAATGCTACTTTTTGCAGGGAATGTGTAGAAGGCAATAGTTTCATTTGTGAGGTGTTATCAGAGGATGTCCAATATGTCATTAGGCATGAGCCAGAATAAGTGGTGTAATGGTGCACAGTATAATCAAAAATTCATATCTGGAATGCAGGAAACTCATATTCAAAATATCATTTTGCTTTATTACATTTTTCTTCATTTCTAAAAAGGTAGCCTAATTATTAATCTCTTTCTCAGTGGAAAAAGTCTTTCTCACTTCACTTTCGAGGACTTAAATTAAACATTTCTGTTAGAAGCACTTTCTCTTAGTATTCTTAGAATCTAAATACATGCCAACAATTGTAGGGTGTTAATGTATCAGGGTTATGAGCTTGTACTAAAACAAACCAACAGCAGAGTTTGTAAACCTACAGCAAAGCAACATTTTACCTTCAAGGTGGAAGCTCACAAGCTGTAAAGTTTGACTAAAAAAAGTTCCAGTTCTATTATATTACTTTCCAACCAGGTTCAAGCTGTAACTGTGTGACCTCCTTTTCAGCCAGTGAGGATGAGAACACAGGGAATGCAGTTCTGCCACAGAAAATGCTCCTTGAAGTAAAACCTTCTGCTGATTCCTGTAACAGGCAAATTACTGAAAGATAAATACTATTTCATCAGTCCTAGCCCACCATTATGTCATACACTAAATTGTGCACTACTACAACATGGGGGAAGTAGTTTTTTAATCAGCTGGTCATCATCTTATGCCACAGAAAAAAGAAGAATGTTGATAGTACTTGTATTTTTTTAAAAAAATTATTTATTATTTAGCTGGTGAAAGTGAATAAGCTACTGTAATTCACATAAATTTCAAGTATCTGCTTTCGCCTTCCTATTTTAAAACTATATCCTCATACTTATTGATCAGAGATAATATTATTGACAGTGGGGAAAGAGAAATGGGAAGGAAAGAAAAGGGAACAAAAGCTAATATCAAAATATATTTGCTTTGCTCTGTAAGGAAATAAAATATGGCACATACTCATTAGAAATGTGCTCTGATGATATATGAAAACTAGGTTATTAGTGTCTGACTCCAAGGACAAAACTATTATGTGCACTGTTTTCTGTGAATATTTCACCTGTCAATACATTTCCTTCTATGCTTCTTTTACAAAAAGTATGTTTAGTATTACAGCTTTTTTATTACTTGCTTTCTTTTTAAATAGAACTTTAAAAATACATCATGATTAAAATTAGAACCTTTTTGAAATCACAGAAGCAGTTTTAATTCTGATTAGCCAGCAGATGTTTCTGGAAGACTGGACACTTCAGTGAGAGAAATTGTTCTTTCTTTGCTTTATGATTTTTCCATCTTGCAGAGTGCTTACAAGTTGTTAAGCAAATCAGTAAGAGTAACTTATAATTGGGACTATGTTGGCCAAGAAGGCTAATGGTGTCCTGGGATGCATTAGGAAGAGTGTGGTCAGCAGGTTGAGGGAGTTTCTTCTCCCCCTCTGCTCTGTGGTGATGAGGCCTCACGTGGAGTACTATGTCCAGTTCTGGGCTCCCCAGTTCAAGAAGGACAGGGAACTGCTAGAGGGGGTACAGCAAAGGGCTATGAAAATGATTAGTGGAGTAGAACATCTCTCTTATGAGGAAAGGCTGAAGGAATTGGGTCTTTTTAGCCCAAAGAAGAGGAGGCTGAGGGAGGAATCTTATCAATGCTTATTAAATATCTAAAGGGTGGGTGTCAGGAAGATGGGGCCAGGATCTTCTCAGTGGTGTTCACTGACAGAACTAAGGGCAATGGACATAAACTGGAAACCAGGAGGTTCAGCTTCAACATGAGGAAATACTTCTTCATTGTGAGGGTAACAGAGCACTGGAACAGGCTGCCCAGCGAGGTGGTGAAATCCCCATCTCTGGAGACTTTCAAAAGCTGCCTGGACTTGCTCCTGTGTGATCTACTCTAGGTGATCCTGCTCTGGCAGGGTGGTTGGACAAGATGATATTTAGAGGTCCCTTCCAATCCCTACCATTCTGTGATTTTGTAATTCTAACCTGGGGGAAGGGAGGGCTGGTCTACATTAGTTTTGACCAAAAGTGCAGGCATAAATGTAATTCCTATTGTAATAGAAAAGGCTGTGGAAATTAATATACTGTTCCACTGATTTACTTTTATCTTCTTCTGACCTTTTGTGGTGATAAGGTTTTGAACAGCTTTTTTGTTCTGTTTTCATTTCATCAACCATTCATGCAACTGTTTGCAAAATCAAAACAATTTTTTGTATTTCAGAACACTTAAAATTTCTGAATCAGCATTACATTAGTCTTTAATACATGAAGAGTCCACCACTTACTTGAGAGACAGTATAAGGTTCACCATCTACCTATCCTGCTGATCCTGAATGGGTTTCTGAATACAACAGCAACATACCTGTAGCAATGGCTTTAAAACTGCAAACGCCGGTTACTTCATGATGCTTTCAGTTAGGGGAATGCTGAGGGATGCTTTTGGTCTTGGTTCAGCAGCAGTTCAAAAAAAACCCAGGAAATTATTTGTTCAACCTGAAACAATTGTTGTTGAGAGGAAAGGATCGAGTGATTGTTTTTCTGTTTTTTTTTTCAAACTTGTGAAGCTTTTGCAAATAGAATTTGAGGTCTTTTTGAGACTGAAATCTTTCCAATAATAAAGTAATGTTTTGTTCAAAGCATAGAAATGTTGTCTTTGGCTAGATATTTTGGGTTTCTCACCTCTGACAGAGCGCACACAGCAAAACGAAGACAAAATGTATTATCTGGTGCCACTCTACATTTAGACTGGCAAAAGAAAATTAGTGAAAGAACGGATCCTAAATCTACTTTGGGAACATAAGTGTAATGAATAATTCAGCTGAGAAACCTGTGGTCTCCATATGGTCCTGTAAGAAGCACTCTGATAAGCTGCTTTCCTTGCTACTGCAAAACAGATATGAAAGCAGGAAAGATATTGGGGTTTTGGAAAGAAAGAGAAAGCACAAGCAGGTGTTTCATCTTTTAATTAGGAGGGCAGTGTTCAGAACCAGCATTTCTGACACAAGCCGCTTTGAGTGACTTTCTCTGAGACAGCTAGTCTTTCGTCAATTCTCAGAACAGTGTATGAAAATGCAACTCAGTTGCTGACATCTCAGATCTCCTGTGCTTCTGTAAGTCAGTTATATCTGAGGGAAAGGAAAGGGGAAGATGCAGATGTTGCTTTACTTTTGCTAAAACTGCACAACAAAGGTTGGGGTTTTTTTTCTTGGTGAAGAAAAAAAAGAGGGAATGAAATAGTACCCCCACCAAGTCAAAAAGTATATAGATGCTGCTGAAGTGATGTTTACATTCAGATGAATCTAAAAGCATAAAATGTTTTAGTAGGAGAGGTTTGCCCATCAGGACTATTAGCCCATCAGGGCTCATCCATGTTAAGTATTCCATTTCTTTAGAAAAGCATTTAATGGTTTCTTGAATGATCCTTGTGTCTTGCCTCAGCAATAGTGCCTGATAGGCCATTCCATATGTTTATTACGTGCTAAGTGAAAAAAGTCTTGCTAACATCTGTTGGAAGTTAGCTTCTCTCTCATTTCCATTTATGTCTCTTGAAATTCATGCCGGGTGGGAAATAGTTATTCAGGCTGATATTTTGAACTCTCACTGGATTTCAACCTTCTTCAGCAAAGTCCCTCTAACCTTCATACTATCTTACATAATATTTATCACCTGTTCTACATCTTCTTTTTTTTTTCTAATACCCTTGCTATTATGGCTCTAATACATTAATTTTGCCAACATAAGCATTATAAAAAAAATTCAGGTAAATTTTATTGGCTTGATGATCTGCTGATGCAAATCAATATATTTTAACTGAAATTAATGGAGCATGATGGTTTGCATTAGATTAGATTTGGCCTCAAAAATAAAATAGTATTAACCCACACAAGCTTGAAAAATGAGAGTTCAAGGGAACGTATCATCTCAAAAAGATTAAGAATAAAAAAAGTTATTCATACAGAAATCCATGGTAAAGTATGGATTTGCCCTGCAATACAACAACAAAAATGTAATGAGCTAAACTGCAATGGAAGAAACAGTTTGAACTCTGCCTTGATTTGCTCTGACTGAAAGATGACTTTTAAAACTAATAAATCCATCTTTTAAATCCTCTACAGAGATGGATGATTCAATGATGCTGTTCATTCCTGATGAATGCTCAAATGATGTTTTCACTTGGCATCCTCAGAACCTTTTGGTGTAGTAAGTAACTGACAAGACTTATACTACAAGCCCTAAAGAGCCCCACTTTCTCCAGTTAACAAACTAACCCTGTCGTGAAAATTTCTTCCTGATCTGTATCTGTACCATGTTTTCTTTCTGTGCCAAAAGTTGTTTAAAGAAAAGGATGAAAATCTGTGTAGTAGTACCAAAATTATTTCCACTGTTGCTTCCAGAACACAACCAGAAGTGTTTTCAGTATTCTGAAGATCATCTCCTCTGCCCAACATGCTGCACCAGGTGTGTTTTCTCCATAGGGGGTCTGTGCTTTGCTGTAGCCATGGTAAGGAGTCCCACCTCTCCACAACATCTCTGCAATAAAAAGCAGGTCGTCATTGATTGTTCCAGACCTTAGTGTCCATAAAGTACTAGAAAAGAGTGAAACATGGTCATGAAAACACGATTTTTTTTCTCCTTCTAGTCTCTCAAGATGCTGTTTGTGCAGAAATGGAGGAAGTCAAGTAGCAGAAAGAAGTGAAGACTGATTTTATTTTCTCCACCATATATCTGTCCATGTGTTCTCACACATACAAATGTGTGTATATGCATGCACATGCATTTGTATTTATACATATAGTGCAAGCTGCAGTGAGAGTTGATATTCCATTAGGCCTAGGAAATTCTATGACTCTAGGGGAGTTTCCCTGCTGGGAAACAAACTTGCTTATCTTGTTGCTGATGGAGATATGCTTATCTCTGCATACAGTCCTGTATATATATTCTCTAAACTCGTCTTATTGTTTGTATCTGCTGCTACTATGTAGTACTGATACATTCTGGCCTATAATGTCCACCCTCTCTTTACTTTGATCCTTTTTTATTAAATTCAGAAGTTCCTAAATAGCAGCAAAATGGTCAGCTTCCAGCATAATGGTATCTTTCTGACTTATTCTACTTAATAGGTGCAGTGAACTCATGTTTAAGCTCCTACTTCAGCAAAATCAGGCTCAGATTTGAAGTCATGTAATGTATTCCTCTCACACATCATCAGATGAAGCTAAGTATTTGAAGATCAAATTTTGTCCCTTTGCCATATATAATTGTTCGAGTTCATTACATTAAATACTGTACTCAGTTACATCTGATTACTTTCCCTGACCATAATAAATCTGAGGAACTATAAAAGAGGTTTAAGTTAGCCTATCTTACCTCGTAATTCATCATTTAGATACCTCTATCTAAAGGTGTAGTTTGGATTAAGTTCTTTATTACGTTGCAGTTGGAACAGGCTGAGAGATTGCTTCCATACTCTTATAGTCATCTAATTAGTTGACAGTAACGTATTTTGTCACCGTCACTTAATCTTGTTTGATGGGTGCATATGCCATGAGCTGGAGTTTGCCCTAGTGCTTAGCTGCTGGTACTGATGATGGTATGGAATGTATAGAGAGATAGACTGCTCCTGAAGGGGCACACTGGAAGAATGAGGAGCAATATATGACTCTCACAAGAAGAGTTCAAGAGGAATTTCCTGTATTTATGTTTGTGAAAATTGTCTCTTGTCCTGTCACTGGGAACTATTGAAATATCTTCTTCATTCCTTCCCATCACTGATGAGATGACACCTCCCCTAAGCCTTCTCTTCTCCAGACTAAACAGATGCAGCTCTCTCAGGCTCTCCTCATGTCAGACACTCTAGTCACTTAACTATCTTCATGGCCCTAAAATTTATATAGAAATGATCTTCAGTTAAGCATAATAAAAATACCAGCTTCTTCCTGTTTCTCCTTTTGGTGCTTTTTTTCCAGTCACACAGATTTTATATTATATATACAAAATTAATAATTAAAGATTTTTTTTTGCAAACTTTCATTGAAGGTGATAGAGTTATTAATAAGAATGTTTCATTTCAATTAATTCTTGCACCTCTTGTCTTTCTTCTATTTGCACTGAAGTTTAAGAATTCTGCCAGTTAAGAAACTCCATTCTCATTTTGTTCAATTGTATGACACAATATGGTATAAGTTTCACATTTCCAACTGCCTGCTATCAAATACAAGATTCTTGTCTTCAGCTAGCAAAAGCTTTATTTTCTAACGTTGCCACCTTAGCTGAAATAATACAAGAAACAGGTATAAAAAGCTTTCTCTGGGTTGTGAAGTCCTCTTGTGATTACTCACAGACTCTAGTAAGGGTCAGGACAAGTTTTTCTTTAATTATAGCAACAGAAATTGACATTTCTTTTTCTTTTTTACCTCAGCCATGACACTGCACCATTCGAAGGTCTCTCTGAATAAGTTGTGGGTTTTTTTTTTTCTTTCTGTTGAATAACACCATGTATTAATTGGTGCTAACAATAATTAATAAGCTTTATGAAAAATAGTGTTAAACACCCCATATCATATGAAGTCATCTGTATGCTGTGCATGTTCTCTAATTATGTAATTAACTTTTCTTGAGAAGTCATTGCAATATTACATGGCATAATACCATAATATCTTTTTGCAACTATTTCTGTCAGAGGAAGAGCACACTGCTGTCAAATTTAAGTGACTGTCTAGACTTCCAAGGCTCAGCTTGTTCCATGTCAGAACAAATTTACTGTTCAACCTCATTTCGAACACTTGCTTACCTGTTTCCTAACGTTGGGGCTGTCATTCAAACATTGTTTATGTAAGAGAGGTAGTTCCACATTTAGTAAAGTACAGCCATTTTCTTATAAATATTATCCCCAAGCAAGAGACAGAATGCATTTAGTGATTCATTCACTTCAAAATCTATTTATATTTAGTGCTATAACCCTGCAAATCTTTTATGTGGAAAGGCCAGAAGGGGAAAAAAAAAAAAAAAAAAAAAAAAAAAAAAAGGTTTAGATAGAAAAAAGCTGTTCCACAGACCAGATCATCTGGCAAATCTATCCTAGAGATGCGATAAAATAAATATTATAATGCCTTCCCTTCTCTTCCCAAATACAGCCCAGAAACGTATCATACAGGTCAGAGAGTCCACAGGCACAGTCTACATTTTAGTCACTCTTTATTAGATTCCAGTATTCCAGGGGATACTCAGCTGTGGTGTGAATGACAGCTTAGGTTTCCAGTTTAGGAAACAATATGATGTATCCTAATGAGGCAGACCTTTCCCTGCTATCTTTGTATTTTCCCCTCAAGAAAACAATGAGTTAACTCTGAAGACTGCATGCAGGAAAAGAAAAACAGAGTTCTTCCACCTTGATGTTCAGTTGAACTGAAAGAACATTCATTTTTTACTCTTTATAGCATGAAGGAATAACCAAGTCATTTTTTCACACCAACTTTAGTAATAGGAAGACTATGTCTATGGGTTTTTTCTTAGCTTCAAGAAAGATTTTATTCCTCAAAGAATGGCAGGAAGTAAAATTGGAAATAAGATTCTCCAGTTGCATAGCATAAATAAAATAAATATTTAGATCAGGAACACATATAGCAAACACATGTTGGTTATAAGGTGAATATTTTTATATTGCAGTAATAAGAATTGACAGCAATTTGTGCTATTTTAAGATAAAAATCTGCTGGAAGGGTTATAGTCTGGCTCTGTTAAATATCCCAAAGAGAAATTATTTCATTAATTACAAGATATATTTTTTCTTTTAAATTTAACTAATGATATTTGACCATCTATATTTATAATTTATATTTATCTTCAAGCATCACAATGTAGAAAAGCTCCTGACCTGATGCTTCGAAAATCTTATGCAGACCAGTTGGCATTGTTTGCTGTGCTACACATAAATTCATTACAGCACACTATTCAGTGAGAACATGGGCATGAAAGAGGAAGATTTGATAACAAGTCCTGGCCTCTGTGATTTCTGAACAATGTCAGAGTAAAGAAGGCAAAGAAACTGCTGTGCATGGAAATGTATAGAGTTTAAAAAGGAATACAGAGGTTAATTAGATAAGATTTAATCAAGGCATCACTCTGAATCACCCGTTTAAAAGTGACAGCAAGAAGACAGACAGAGGTACCATTATTTCAGATGCTATCTGGTTTTGACATGGTGCTTTTAAGAGTTTCCTGCTAGTGAGAGGCAGGTAACCATAGCATAATATTGTCCAATGGGAAAAAATGATTAATGAATAAAAGGTCATGGAGAAATGGAGAAATCTTTGAAAAAAGTAAGGCTGAGAATAACTTTATTTCTACAATGGCCTGGCACTCAGGAGATTGTTTCTTCTTATGTCCCCTTGCTGTATAAGAATACATTAGTGAAAGAGAGCAAAGAGGTTAAGGTAAAAGCTAAAATTATTCTTTTCTTTTGTTTGTTTTTACATTTTACTTTTGATCAAAGGAGATTAGGCTGAAGAAAACAATGTGGCTCTGCATGAACCACAAGCTGAGATCTACAGGTCTAAAGCATATGCCTGTAATGCAGAACTAAACAATTTGGATTAGAAATGGTTTACAACGGTCCTTTCTTTTCAAGGTTAATCACTTTTTGAAGCATTTTAAAGATAATTTCCAAATTATATTTCATTCTCTTCTCCGATTTACAAAATGGATGGTATTCGTTGCCATGTCTACAACTTGTTTTAATGCCTTCTGTACAAAGTGTTCCATTATAAATGACCATGTCAAAATTAACCTCTAATACAATGAACTTCTTTTCCTGTTTGCAATTGTACAGGCCAACTACCCTCTCAATCAAAATGCCATTTATGTTTGTGAAGCATCTCCGTGGCAACTAAAGAAAAGCTTGTTGGAAAGTACCTTGGTAGCTTATCTCCTTGTTGTTTTGTTTTGTTTTTTTTTTTTTATGAAGAGCCCCTGTGTTTTAGAACTTGAAGAATAAGGAGACAACATAATGTGACATTTTCTGATCATCCTGAAATACCCTATACCTGAATTTCAGGGGTGAGGGTTGAAGTGAAAAAAAACCAAATAACTACAAGAACAGCTAAAAACAGCCAGTAATCTTCATCAAGAGTGCAGATCTATCCATTGCTATGTTTCAGCATTATTCAACCTTAACAACTGTATTATAAACTTGGAAATAAGGCTAAGAATACTGGTTTCTGGAACTGTTCATTATAACATGTAAATTTGTGTAATGTATAATATTTCAATAAATTCCCTTTTTTTCAGTAGATTCAGTTCTGGATAAAATGGTATATAACTTAGCAAATCATAGCTACCCTGTATTTCCAGTGAACTGCTGAAAGAATCACTTATTTTCACTCTTCTCCATGTGAAAAGTCATTAATTTTGCAGAGAACAGTTGGCATTTTCACAGCAGTGACTATTTTTCACTTGAACAGAGTGGAAAAAAAAGTCACTATATATTTTCTTTGTGTGGAAATCATAAAAAATACGAAGCAGATACAGTGGTTTCATTTTTCACAGAACCTGCAATAATGTGATTTTCACTGGTGTTCTCAAAAATTGCTTTGGCCAACCTTATTGTAAAATAGCCATATGACATTTCTAGTTTTTATATCTAGACCATGGTAAAATAGTAAAACTCTATCTATTCAAGATCTATTCAACAAGTCTTCTTTCTGATATATAACAATGTTTTGAAACCATGATGATTTTATTGACATGTTTCTCACATACCTTGATAGTTACAACATTCTAAGTGTGCTTTCCAAGTATAACAGCATTAGTATCTGTTTACCCAAAATATTGCTGGACTTTTAAGACATCAGTGATCAAATCAGAAACATCCCAAAAGTACATTTCTATCAAAACTTGATCACACATACAAGCATTGCAAGAAAATAAATACAGGTCCTCTGTTTTATATATAAGCAATACCTGCAAACATCAGTTTTGTCCAGTGAAAGTTGAATCAAGATTCTCGGTTTTGCAACATTAATGTCAGTAGGAGCAATGACTTCAATAGTGCAGGATTAGACCCTAAGTGCTTTCTGGGCTCACTGCCATTTTCTGAATGCTAGTAGGTTGCTCTTGTCCTTGCAAGTTATGTTTCTAATATTCATTACAAAATTAACATCCAACTGTAGCAACTGATCAGCAGTGTTTTCCTTTCTGGTCTTGTTCGGTGAGAATAAGCTCTCTATAGCTCCCTTAGTGAAAAGAGTTGATAGAGAAAACATTATTTTGCAATATTGAAATTCAAAACTGAAACAATATACAGAATTGATACCCTTCTCCCTCAGATATTTATTGCATGTGATACAGTTTTACCATCATTTTTTATACCAGACCTTACCATATTGAGCGTATTCAACCAACCTCCATAGGCAGGCATATCATGGCAGAGGGATAAAGGAAAGATTTCTGCCCTAAATTTATCTCCTTCCAAAACTCATTAGAAACTACTTTATGGTTTTATTTCTATAAAAATGAATCCTTGGGAGGTAGCACAAAATGTTGTGACAATTACCTTACAGATACAGTGAACTTACCATTTCATCAAACACAGAGATTAGTGTCTCACACTGGTAGCCATTTAATAACAGCATTAATTTAGGAGTAATGTAACAGATTGTATGTTTGGTTCATGGCACTGTGGCAGTCACTCTTTTAGGTATTATAAGACAGATAACTGGAGGGTAGAGGTTCACCTTTCTGTACTCCAGGAGGTGGACTTCAGAAATTGGTTAGATCAAACTATGTTAGTACAATACCTGATTTTGCAAATCTATCTCCACTGTGAAAAAAAAAAAAAAAATTACTACAGCAGCAATTGACTGAAGGATATAAAGGGAGAAAAGATGGGCTAGGCCACCTTACCTACAGCTCTTGAAAAATATAAGCCAAGTGAGGATGTCTGTGCCACAGAGCAGTAAAAGCTGAGGGTTTCAAGTATTACTTGAATCTAGATAACATGACTGTTAAAACACATTGGGATTTTCACTTTCTTTTTCCTCAGGACACCTTAGGAATTAAGTTTTTTTCAAGCAGTAACATAATTGAGAATGTGACTTAGTCTTCCAAGTTCCGGTGTGTGTGCATATTATGATATGCTTTTATCTGAATGATTAGCCACTTGTAGAACATTATCACCTGCAGTGCAAAAGAAAAACACCACAAGCAAGGCAGTAGAATGAGTAACTCTAAATATAACCTTCTTTCCTTTACATCCTTAAATTTCCAAGCTAAATAATTTTAGCATAGCTTTTTTTGTGATTAAAAATAAATAAATAAATATGAATAGCTACTCATCTCATGTTTAATTTTATGAAAAACATATTTTATAAAACACTTAAAATTTTAATATATAGATAGATTATAGTTTTCTCCTTGATCTATCTAGTCCAGCATTTCCAAACCTGTTACTAATGGATAGAATTTATCTGATAGTCTATGTAATTGTTTCTATTTCATACATCGGTAAAACTCTGCTCAACTGAAAAAGGTCATAACTTGAAAATGTATTTCAATGATACATATTTCTTTTTGTTTTCTTCTGTAATATCTAACTCAATTGCTTTTAATTACAGATTAAAAATATATATATAAATTTTTTTATGAAAGTTTAAAACAAGCCAACTGAAATAGAAAACTGTTCAGCTCATTTCCTTTGGTTGCCATGAAGTAGATATAATTAGTAGAACTTGCAAAGCCTTTTATGATGTTTATGCAGAGGATCTTTTCTCTGTATCTCTTTGTGGTTTGACTAGTTTTGAATGCAAGGGATGTTACATGGTCTTCACTGTGTGATTACAGGTCTTAGCAGACAGTCTCTTTTGTGTGGGGACTAACTCATAAAATCTAGGTAGTGTCTTTAGAATGTTATTGCTTTCATCAAAATCTAGATTGAAAAGCTTTAGGTTTCTTTTCTGAACTGTATTGTTAGTTAACTGTTAACAGTCATGGTTGTCTGTTTCACAGAAACATGTTGGCATTCTAAGAATTTATACTGCTGAACCCACATGCTCATGTTTATAATAATCCCACATCATTTCATTGGTAAAATAATTGTGTTTTTCTTAACCCTGCTCACTTCAGGCAGTTCATTTCACTAAAAGGAATATTATCCTTGTGTACTGGGTTGTGCTATAAACACAGACTTTTCAGACACCTTTTTCTGGAACTCAGAAACATAGTGAGCAACACAAATATTTTGTCTCTTTTTGGTATGCAGGAGCACGAGCAGATCCAAAACAAAGCCATGGGTATGATTAGTCCTCACTTTTCACTCCCCTCTCCCTCTAGCAAACACAAAAAAGCATCCTTTATACTTGTGGTGTTTAGTCTAATGTGGCAGAAACCCTACATCTTAAATCTGGTGACAGCAAAGATGGGGAAAAGTGAGATAATTTTTCTGTCCCTGTTTACCTGATCTCTATACCTATCTTGAGGCTTCAGTGAAGAACGTGTAGGGTTAGAAAATTACTCTCTCAAAGCCAGAATATTTTTGCAATTCTAGAAATATTTTCTGCTTTGAGTCTAAGATTGAAACTAAAACCACTTTCAACCTAATAAAGGAGAGACAAAGTCAATTTATAACAAATGAAAGGCTTAATTTTATTTTCAGCTTGTATTTAATTGTGCTAGTATAATTAGATTTAATTACCAAAGGAAATTTTTACTTGTTCTTCAAAACCAGCAAGTTCTTTTTTAAAATTGATTTTATTTTTGAGAATAAAAAAAAATGTTTTCTTTAAAAATCTCTAACCAGTCCAACTTCAGATTTTCACACTTTTCCACTTGTTGTAATGGAAAAATAATAGGAATATAGCAGCTATTACATGTCATCTAGTGAAGAAAAAAAATGAACTTTCTGACTTGTGACATATGAAAGAAAAAAAAACAAAACCAAACAGTTGCAGGCTGAAAAGATGACCCAAGTTTTGTTGGAAATTTATTTTAAGATTGACCGCATGCTGTTTTACTATGTTATACCACAGGTATAGGAACAATGAAGAGCTGCAGCAACTTTTATTACTATTTATATCTGCCTTCTCTACAGCCTTATGGGAAGATAAGTTATGTCCTTACTGTTGATGGTGGGTGCCCATCTGAATAATGACCCATTAATCAAACCAATGCCTGGCCAAATTCAGAAGATACTATAAACCTATAAGAAAGTTTCAAAGCACACCTCAAACAAAAGGAATTACATTTCTCTCATTTCCTATACTTACCGCATACATAACTAAAAATGTAATATTGAAGCTTTAACAGGACATTCCAGCTTCATTGGTCTAGCCACCCAGGGTAGAACGTCATAAATAGTAGAGATGGCAAGAGGAAAATTCAGGAAATCAATAGCCATAGTAATGATGTAGGCATTGTCCTCACTGAAGTACCCTAGGGAGGAGACTCACAAATAAATGGACTGGAAAATATTCCCATATTTAGCCTACCTAATTTTCTTCTCCATTTAAACTAATTGTGTATAAATAAAGTAGCTGTTAAGACTAATTCTACTAAATCTACCCTAAACAGTCATCATTGATTTGCATTATAGTATGGATCGATGAGGAAAGGAAAAGTAAAAAGCATGGGTAATGCATAGGAAATAAAAAAATCTTTCTGGCATTCTTTCATAAAATTGTGCTAAAACACACACTGTCAGCAAGCTTTTTGTGTTTTAAACACCACCTATATTTTATAATAAATTTAGATATAGACTAGGATTATGTCTAAACTCAAGAAACTTTAAAAAAAATCTTTTGGTGCTTATTTATGCAAAACCAGGTGAAAAAAAAAAAAAAAAAAAAGACATTCCATATAGAAATTACTTGATGGGTAGATATCTAAATTCAGCATTTCAGTTCTATGGAAGAAAAACCAAACAACCAAACCAAACCAAACCAAAACACATTAAAAATTATTTTCATCAGATATCCATTAGAAAGAGCAAAGAGAAAAATAGATGCTTAAGAAACAGTGTGAGAAAATTAGAGTTCCAGGTTTTATACTAGTAAGACAGGATAACTGAGATGAAGAAATAAACAGGAAATATACATCTTTCTACAAATATGATATATTTGTATATACTGACATGTATAGGTATATATTTGTATACACATCAGAACAGCTTGTAACTTTTCCTTACAAATTGGTGTATACTTCATTAGCTCTGCCATGTGCAAGCAATTCACTATAAAAATGTTGCCTTCTCATTTTTGTCTTTGCCCTGTATCTTGAAAATTACTGTCTTAAGGGATATAAAGATTCAATGGACTTTTTAGGGAAATGGCTGTTGGGAGTAATAAAAGATACTGCCTATTTTGGGAAAAACCTTAAATGACAAGAAAAGCTCAGATATTGTAAAAGGTTTTAGTTGAACTAACTGTGCAGGGAGGTCTGGTGTAGTGAAGAGAAGCGTCTGTAACTCGCAGTGTTCCCTTTTGCACCACAAACACACAGACCTGATTCTCAGCTCCTGCAAATTAGTGAAGCTTCACTGATTTTGCAGAGATCATGCATGGGTAATGGCATTGTACTGCAACCCAAGAAAAAGTGGAGATATAGCCCTCCTGCTTTCAGGAGGCCAAAATCCTGACTGATTTAAAACCAGGTTCCCCTATGTTGATTTGTTTATGGTACCAAAACCAAACTCCCTTACAGAGGAACAGAAATTAACACCTTCTGCTGACTTGTAATGCATTTCACCGTCTCTCTGCAGATGATGACCTTACCCGCTCTCTTGCCCTGGTGTAATCCATACTCTGAAGATCCAGACTCCTCCTGACTGCTGGGGCCCAAAGGATGAATACAGTCAGCAAAACAAAGTTGGTTTAGATGACTTGCAAGCACTGCATTTTAAAGAGTTACAGGCACTGGAGTTAGGAGTTTGGAAAAAAAAAAAAAGAAAGAAAGAATTATTTTACAGTTTTGTTTACCTTTTCTAAAAATGTTTGTCCTTTCACTGACACCTCTTATTTTAAATCACTCAAACAATATACAGCAGCCATTTATTTCGCTGGAGGGATAGTTCCTGGCAGTCTCATCCAATTAAGGCAAGCTTAAATTATTTTTTCAGTCCCTGTGTTTCCTTCCACTCCCTCCTTCACCATCACTTTGGGTGGTAGTGACTAGAAATGCTGTTATATATATTGGGAAAGTTGTAATAGTTCAAAGCATTATGGAAAAGGAAATCTCCTTACACTGCTGTTTTTTGTTAAGAGCCTCAATAGACACATTTTTGTGTTCATTTCACTAGAAACTGTCAGCATGCTTTCCCTCTCAAACATACAAGTTTCATGACACGATTCCAGCTAAAAGCCCCTCTTTATCTACCAAATGCAGATAAATATCTAAACTCCTGCTCCATTTTCTAGGGCTGAAAGAGATGTTAACAGTTAAACCTTGACATCAAATATTAAGTCCCAAAGACGATTTGCACTTTCACAAGAAAGATGTAATTTCCTTCAGATCTTGCAAGCTAGGACTGCAACCTCTTTGCTAAGCACCAACTCTGTGAAGACCAAGGGAACTACTAAGGAAATTTCACATAGAGAAAACTTATTTAGACATTTTATCCTTGATTATGAGCTTGCATATATGTAATAAATTAAGGTGTAACCTATCATTTTAAACATGTGTCAAGTGTTCAATTTGACCTTTGCTTACAGATGCAAACAGATCTGAAGATTAATGAAATACAACCATTTCAGGCAGATCAACTGACAGACATACCTGCAATCTTAGGCTTTGCATGTAGCTATTAGACTTTTCAGGATGCCAAAAATTCTATGTGAGTTGCCCTAATAATGGCATTTTCACCATCTGCCTTTATAGCTGTTCCTCTAAAAGTCTCCAGAAATATTACTTAAAAAGGGAAATGGAATAATATTTATTTCACTTTTTTTGAGCAAGCATAAAGAAATATTAACATGATTGATTAAAAAACTTAATTTATCTCTCTCCTTTTTTTTTCAAGGGTTGGGCACATCAAAAGAAGTGAAATCAACTCTCCACAATGAACTTTTCGTGTGGAAGGATCCTGCCCATACACAGGTCGTAGAAGATTGTCAGGGTCAGGGCAGCCCCTTAGACTAATAACTGATGCTCTCTGTTAACCCTTCTCCCTCCCCATGGGGGAAGAGAAAGGGAATAAGGGAGAGAGACTTCATGATTAGAAAAGGAACAACTTTCATGAAAATGAAAAATATAAAACTAGAATATTTACAAATAAATATGAAACCAGTATTGAACCCAACCCCCTGATGGTATTTACATCACCGTCACCACTGATGCTGGGGAGGAGCCCTGGAGCCCCTAGAGAGAGAGCGGAGAGTGAGCAAGCTATAGACCTTCCAGATCCCTCTGTTTTATACAGAATATGTATATGGGATGGAATACCTCATTGGTCAGTTTGGGGTCACCTGCCCTGTCTGCTCCTCCCTGTAGGTGTGGCCTTTCACTTTCCTGCACCCCCCAGTGTGGTGCACAAGATCCAGCAGTGGCCTTAGTCTTCACACCAATCCTTGGTAGTAACTCTAACCATGGGATGTTAGCACTGCTAGCAGCAGACACTGTCTATGTAAAACAGGTTGCTAACTTTAGAAAGTGCAGTTAGAAGAACTGAGCTGAAAAGTAAAATCACTGTACAGAACCAGCTCTATTATCACCCAAACCAGGACAAATATTCTTAAGGATACAAAAGTAGGAAAAAAAAGACATATAGATATGATCAAAAATATCAAGAAGTGTAGGCAGCAGATCAGGGACTGAACAAAGCAAGTAAAGCTGGTTTTGCAAGGTGAATATGTACTTGACATTGATCTTCTGCCAAAACTTTGATGTGACATAGGATCAGCAGCAAACAAGGTCGTGAAGCAACTTGAAGTTTATTGATGTGAATCTTAACCAGACAGGGACAACAAGTCTTTTTCATATGAATCATAGCTGACTTTGAAAAATGCATGAATAAATAGCTCAGAAGGGTGATATGGAACATTTAACCTTTAAATTGCTGATTAGAGTCTACCCAAGAGATGGTCAAATGCCATTATCACCAGAAATCTATGAGAAGTCCTTTTGTTATTTGCTTTGGTGATCTTAGTATAGACCTACTGGATATATTTTTATATCATAAAAGTTAGTTGCCCAAATATCAAACCAGCAAATATTTACTCTGAATATTTACTCATTCCCAAAGAGCTTCTACAGAGATTAATACTGTGTCTTTCATTATTTACTTTGCATATTGATAAACTTGGTGATTGTTTGGATAAGACATAGCTGCATATGGAAACTGATGATACTGTAAACTATTGCCATGAAGCAGTCCTCTTTGTGACTTAAAAATAAAAATAAAAAAAAAAAAGAGAAAGAGAAAATGGAAAATAAAAGAGAAAAGGAAAGAACAAGAACAAGAAAGGGAAGGGAAGGGAAGGGAAGGGAAGGGAAGGGAAGGGAAGGGAAGGGAAGGGAAGGAAAGGGAAGGAAAGGAAAGGAAAGGAAAGGAAAGGAAAGGAAAGGAAAGGAAAGGAAAGGAAAGGAAAGGAAAGGAAAGGAAAGGAGGAAAGGAAAGGGATGAAAAAAGCTTTATGCGCAATTTTTCTTTAACTTTTATTCTGCAATTGCAAGTAGCAGATTGATGAGCATAAAGATTGCATGTCCACCTTCTAGGTATCATCCCTCTAGCAGCACCTGTTTGACTTGTGTACGTAAGTTCACATTAGTCGGACAAAAAGCTTCCAAGGTTGCATTCATGTTACAAAACAAATGTCATTAATTAATAGGTATAATGATTTCAAAAGGGCTTAAGTCACCCAAAAGTCTAAATACCTTTGAAACTCAATCAGACTTAAGAACACTAGTAACTTAAACAATCCCATGATCCAACACTAACTTGACATAAAATCTTAATTAAACCAACACAAATGAACATTTATATTTAAAAAAAAAGATTTATTAAATCTTCCTCATTGAACAAAGACTCTTGACCAGCTTCAAAAAGGCCTATTTTCAAATGTGAATTCTGTGATTATGTCATTGATGACAGGAAGGCAGATGATTAGTCTGCTTACTAATTATGTTTATTTTTACAACGTAATTATAGATTACAGTTCTGTGTTGTAAAAAATTTGAAAGCATTCAAAGTATCACCATGGTAAAAAAATAGATGTTCTCAGCCAATTAAATTTCTTCATGCAAGAGAATTTAGTCTCAACAGCTCATTTTACAGAATTGAGAGATCACAGGAATGAATGCTGTTTTTCTGATATCCAAACACACTGCTCTGTTATTGATTTCTTTGACAACAAAGAAACTCTATGGTTTATAAGGTTACTTACTACACTTTGGTTTTCGCAGAGATAACAATTTTCTTCCTTCTTGAAAGCATGTGTAAGATCCTAAAATATTACAGGAAATAAGCTCCTTGTTACTCTTAAAAGCATCTGGTCTCACAGAAATTCTCAAAACAAGGTTGAGGGGGAACCACAATGTCGCATATATTCTTTCCTTTATCATTACCACAGCTTTAGATTTTCCTGCCCAAGGAAAGTTTCCTGCATTATTAGTACAGATAGCTAGAGGTTGTAGTTTGATTTGCTTTCTAATCCAGTTTTTAATTAAAAGAAAATCTTCTGAGGAGAGATCTTCTGTGTTTGCTTTCATGCTGGAGTCTAACATTTTGGAAAAGATCAGGAATCACATATGCTACCAGCTTTTTGTTCTTTTATAGGGTGTTTTTTTTGCTGGCCTTGTGCACCAAAGAATTATCTCTCAGGGAAAATAGATAAAATACTGATTATTAAGTTAATTTGTTGATGTCTATTTATTATATTTATTATAGAAATATTATTATAGAAATAAGGCTTTCTACAGTTTTATACGTGAGCACCGCC
>JANHGN010011038.1:0-28208 GCA_024605025.1 Megaceryle maxima
CATCCACCTCCCCCCTCCCCCACCCCCCCCCCCACCCCCGTTTTTCATCATCCCCCAGATTGAGAATAGAGGAAGTCATTTTGATCAGAGGCTGCACACAGTAATTGAAGAAACTCCTGATGATTTCATGTAATCAGAGTGGCACATTATTTGTGATGAAAATTAAGTAAAGAAGGAAAGCAGATTTATAGGTTGTCTTGCTTATGGTCAACTGCCTTTACAAAAGATTAGCAATTCTAACTGCATATATACTTTTCCACATCATGGGTTTACTGAAATTTTCACATAACCTTAGTCATAACTTGCAGTACCTCATGATTTTAAGCTTTTAATGAAACTACAGAACATGTCTTAAACTGAATGATTTCTATTCTGAGCTCTTTGAGTGCTGATAGCATGAACAGTATAGATGGCCCCAGCCATAACTGTCTCACAGATAATATTCTTTTATGCCTCAAGACACTAAGATGGTGCTGTAGATAACAAAAAGTAATAAGCTGCCACCATCACTAATCTGTCGCTTTGAAACACTATAGCTTTTGCATAGTTAAGAGAAGGTAAAACCTTCTAGAAGTGTAATATAGGAGACATTTTTAAGTGAGCACAGAAGAAAGAACTAAAAATTTTCATATTTTGTAATCTATATCCACTCTGGATCAAATCAACTGTTTCCCCATTTTGTATGTTTATGGATAACAATTGAAAATGTAAAAGAAGATGAAGCCTTTGAATACTCTTAGGATACTTTACACTGAGAGAGTGAAATTGAAATATGGGGAATAGTTAGTCTTATTGTTCCCTTCAGAATTTAACTTTCAGGATGTTTCATACAGACTTTTGGTTGCATGTATAATGTATGTAACAGATTTCGTCCACAATAATATCTGTCTGGTGCCAGTGGAGTACAATTTCTGTTGATTTCTTTTCAGTATGTAAAAATAAATGTTACTGAAACTTTAATAAGAGACTGGCCTTTATTTACATTTGCCATAGCTAAGATCTTCAAATGAAAATTAAAACTATATAGGAGTACAAAGTAATGCAGAAAGTAAAACTACAAATTCTGTTCCACTTTAGATGGAATTACCTACAAATAGCCTTGTTTATACGTATTCTTTAAAAACTTTTCTGAACAAATGTTTTTAGTGTTCATGTTGCATGCAATTCTTCTTGTTATTTATTCTCTATAGCACCTCATAAGTACTACCTACCATTAAAACAGATTTATAAGAAATAAATAAAACCAAGGAACCAGGATAATTTTCCTCACCTAGATCTTTTTCCACACATAGTTTAGAAATTGCTAATCAAAAACTGTATTGTTGTGAGAATACAGCCTGACGTGAAAGTGTCATGGAAACAGTGAAGGGAAAATGATGAACTTTAGTTCATCATTTCAGCAGAGCTGGACCCACTATAAAACACATTTTCTGGGTGTGTTTTTTAGTACAGTGCACTTCACAGAGAACAGAGGTATTCTGCTTCAAAATCACAAGCACTACTCATATTTTTTTTTATTGAACACATGAACTACTAATAATAATTTGCTGATTTGTACTCAAAAATGCAGTCATTGTTGGGACAAAAATAAAAAGTATGCAGGAAGATATTAAATGTAGAGAAGTATCTGAAACAAAACCACAGTGACTTGTTGTTATGGCATGCTAAAATTAATTGTTCTTTTATATAGTTACCTTATAATCTCTAAAGCCAGATTTTAAAGATGGTCTGTAAAGCAGTTAAGAGGCATCAAAATCTGGCTTCACCATCAACTTTCAAAGCTCCATACTAAGTAGTGCTTACGATTCTTTTGTGTAAACAACAGCATGCAGCTGAAACTAAACGAAAATAATTGCATTTATGCCCATTGCAAGAAGTATGTTGCATAATAAAGAATTTCAAACTCTACTTCTAATTAAAAATGGGATTTTATTCTCTTGTCTTGCCATAGATTCAGTCAATGCAGATGCCCTCCACCCTTAATTCCATCTGACTTTGGGTAGCACTACCATCTTTCATTGCTGCTTTTAGGGCAAACTCAGGTCTTCAGTCAGTAGGTAATCTGGAAACTGTGTGCATGTTGATTGAGCAAATAAAACAAGTCCTGAGGAGAAATATTGAGTCAAAACAGGAATTCATCCTCATTATGTGACTTCACCGATTATCTTGTTACAAATTATCGTATATTAATTCCAGAATGACTTAAAAGGAGCTGCCCAGTAACAAAGCATATTACTTGTGTGCATAGATCTGCCATTTATATATAATTTTTGGCCCCAGTAGGGGGTAAAGGAAAAAATTATTTTTACTTACTATTGTGCTGCTGCTTTCTCACGGCCCATTTGAGTCTCACTGCCAGAAGAGCTCATTTCCCTTTCTAGGCAAAAGGTAATACATTCCTTCTTTGAGTATGAATCCTGCACAATAGATGAATAGTCTACACTTGTAAGCTTTCCATGCTTATGCTACTGAATAAGCAGCATATAGTTCTCTAAATTCTGGTTTTGCCCTGAAAGTTTTAAAAGATGTGCCTCCTTCATTTTCCAAAGGATTTGAACCAAGCCATCCACTTTCTGATTGTTTGCTGCTTTTGTTTTTGTTTTTGTTTATTTTTTCCCTGGATATTGTTCAATTGTCCTTGAGACTGTACTGCAACCAGATGCATTCTGTATATGCATATGCAACTCTTTGTGTTTAGAGAGTAAGACAAAATTGCATATTGCAACAGAAGCGCCACAGCAAAGTTTAGTCATGCACTTTCTCTGAAAGCACCCATGGATGCAGTTGTCCTAAATAAATCTAATGCAACTTCTTTAGGTTTTTAAATTTAGGTTATTTCAAATAGAGGCAACAGAAGTGTTTAACAGAGAATTTATATTAATGTGAACTAAAAATCAAGACATGTTAATACGAGAAATACGTTGACAAGTGATCTTGTCAAAATTGTCAATAGTGGTGATCTACTAAAGTGGTCAGCTGATAGACAGGCTGGGAGAAATGGCTTGGTTCAGCCTCACAAATCTAAGACAATTTACTGCTGCCTATCGTATCTGAATGGGAAGGTTTAGAGAAAACATTCTGACTCTTCTCTGAAGTAGGTGACCTGTGCTGTCCCTGTCCATCATAGAAAACTCTGTGATGCTATTATTTTGAATTAGGTCAGATAAGTTGGCTATTCAACTTGAAATTTAGACAAGTGCCCCCAAAACTGACATTTTCTGCATAGTTCAAAGAAGACAAAAGTGATACACATAAGAAGCATTGATCTTACAGAACAATAACCAGGGCTTCCTTAGAGTGTTTAAAACAAAAACTGAAAAAACCCTAGTACAAGATTAAAATTTTAAATGTGTGGTTAAGTAACAGAGCTAATTGCTTAAGTTATTATATTCATCATTTCACTTTCATGAAGATTCTTGAAGTTTCAGATGATACTTCCTAACCCATTATTACCTGGCTAAAAGGAATGGTACGTAAGAGTGAAAATATCTTTGAAACATTATGAGTGCCCTCTGAAATTTCCAAATTACTTTCATCGTGTAATTTTAGCAGCATACTGGAACTAGTACAGTACTAGCATTATACATATTGGAGAAGCAAGTACTGCATAGGTGAGTTTATAAGAGTACCTGCATTTTGTCAAGCATTATAGTCTGTTATTCTATGCAGTAGTGAAGCAGTGATAAATAAGTTATGTGGTAAATATAATATTATGAAAAATATGACCGCACAGCTCACCAGCTACATCCCATTTTGCTTTTTCAAAACCTACAATGTTTACACACTACAGAATACATTACAGCTGAATTTTTTGAAAGGGCAGATTAATTTATGACTAGTAACAACATCTTTAGTTATATTGTAAAAATAAGCTTTATCAGATCTTATGCTTCTAGACATAAACTGATCATTGAAAAGGTCAGGATATAATTTTTATGCACACACACAACTTTTTTCTATAGATAAACTTTTTGTTGTTGCTGGTCTTCGTTTTGTGTTTTGTGGAAGCTAGAGAAATTCATCAGTAAAAGCAGCAGACCACTGTGTCTGATAAGACTTTACTGAGTCTAGAAGTTTTTTTATGATTCTAGAACATAGTTTCTTCAATCAAAAGAAATACATGATCATATTGTATTACTAGTTACTGTAACTATCTAGCAATTTTATTTATTTATTTTATGCAGGAGCTGGTAGTGCTTCTAAATGAAAAATAATGCTATTTTCCCCTCATGTTTTGGGGAAATTAAATATTAGTAAGGGTACTGTAAACCAAGTGCTCCAATATCACAAAAGGATCACATTGAAATAGGTTACCAGGTGGAAACCGAGTACTTCTGTTGTTACTATTGTTTTGATTTTCATTCTGGACAGAACTTGATCAGACATATTTACACAGACCTTATGATGCAATAGTCTATAAAACATGAATAAATCTTGCCTTGTATAGATGTAAAACTCTGCCTTATTTACTATATGAATTGAGAAGAATGGTCAAACTAGGGAAAAAAAGTGGTCTCAGTGTTAAGCCCTCTGTATAATTTGATTCACTACAATATAATTAAGTTGTTCTGAGTAGTTCCTTAAAGCAAAACCTTTTACAGTTGGTTGTTAATTTAGTTTATCCAATCAGAGAAACTTGTGCTCTTATCTTCAGAAGAACTGAAATCTTTTAGCTGCAACTATGTTTAGTAGGCACTGTACTCTGAGTACATGATGTTTCAGAAAAAAAGCAATTCTAAAAATTAAATCTGTCAGGTACAGCACCACCCAAACTTAGTTGATTATTTTGATGTTCCTCTGTCTATGCATTTGATATCTGTTGCAAAATGAGGACAACACAGTTTCTAGTGCATTTCATGCTGTGAAGATAAAGCCACATATTTACAGCATTTCAGTTCTGTGGTGATGAACACCATAGAAAAGGCCATTATAAAGTTAATAGTTTTGTATTTATTGTTGAGATTGGCTTCTGTCAGGTGAGCAACCTTACCCCTGGTAGGGGTAAAAAGACCCTAGTTGCTTGAGCCTGTCTGTCTTATACAAGGAATCAGGCTTAGTCTGGGGGGGGTGAAATAAAATTTGATCATAATATTTTTATGGCCATTTGAACTTGATCTGGCTCTTAGTTACATGTGAAATAGCTGAGAACAGTAATAACAGGGTCTACTCAATTCGCTGTGAGGATGCTTTGAAAATCAGAGTATTTCTACTACAACTAGTCAAACTATCAGCACTGTAGGAGAAGTCCAAGCTGGATTTCAGAAAACATCTCTGGAGTATCTAGAAAAAGTTCAATTAGGGAAGTGGGCAACATAGCTTTTTACAGTAGTTGTTCTGATTAAGGTGTGTAATGAAATCATATCAAGGTTCAGTACTTAAGAAAATCACAAGAAGAATTATGCCTATCCTTTTAATTTCATTTATATTATTTAATGTGTTCACCAAACAATTAGACAGGAAAATTAATGTCCAATATAAGTTCAAATTTAAAGGACTCAGTCTTCAGATGTGTTGAATATCTTCAACTCCTTTTACATCCCATAACAACTGAAGGTTCTCAGCACTCAATGGTATTGGAAAATTAATGAACAATTTAACTAATTGTATACTTTGACATAATCTCTTGAATTTAAGAAGGACAATGTAGTATCTGTAGATATTATGGAGTACTAAGAGCATTTCATAGGAGAAAAAAAAAAAAAAAGATGTTTTGCAAATTCTAATTGTATGAACTGCAATTCAAATTATAATCCTAATTCAATCACATTTTGTGATTTTTAATAGAAAATTATCTAGAGTGCAGCTGGATGTGCATAGATACCATTAGAAACTTAAACAGTACAACATGGCTTGTGATTTTGTCAGATTTTGACAAAAAAAGAGAAAGCTTGATTTCTCCTCAAACCAATAACAGATGTTTTCAGTCTCTTTTAAGGAGACAAATTTTGGTAGTAATACAGTAATATAATTTAGTAATATAGTATATAGTAATATAGTAATATAGTATATTCTGGTAGTTAATATTTTCAGCCAGATGAAGTAAAAACTCAAAATGTTTAAAAGTGTCTCCTTCTTTCCTGCAAAGGGTACTCCTCTTTGGTGAATAAACAATACTTTTACAATGTTAATATTTGTATTACAGCCTCCTAACTACAGAATGATCTGTATTTTCCTTTCCTTTCTTTTACAACTGTCCCTTGTTCATTGGTATCTTGTAGCTGCCTAAATTATTTTTCAGGTAATGTGCAAGAATTATTGCTATAGTTATTCATAAAACACTAGAGAAATAATATAAACCATGTGGGTATTTGAGTGAGGTGTTCTTACAAATATTTATAAATAGATGGCAATTTGTGGGGGAAATGTGTGTTTTGCTGGGTTTTTTTTTAGTGGAAAAGCTGCCTACCCATGACTTCAGGTATTGTTACCTGCAACAATTTTAAAACCAGTCTTCCTTTGGACAGACAGCTCAATTTATATGATTACTTAAATTATATTAAAATAATTTGATATAATCTGCTTTCACGAACAAAGCTCCCTGAAAAAAGCCAGCCTTTATGGTCTCTTCTTTTCAGTAAAATGTGTTTCTATGCTCATTTATGGAATTTGTCAGGACACCAGTTATGAGAGGAAGGCACCATCTCTACCCACAGAGACCTGCCAGCTCATCCTCACCAGTGTTAGGGGCTCACCTCCACAAGAAACTCTTATGGGATAAAGGAGACCTGCTGGAGTTAAAGTGATTAGTAAGAAACCAACTTAACAAGCCTATGGTGGATTTGAGGATGTGATCATTTTTATTATAGAAATTAAATTAAATCTTTACTACTAGAAAATATGTGCCTGCCTTTAGCAAATTATATATTTAAATGACCAGTCCAGTGTGAAGGAATATTCTGTTGAAACTTTTTATTAGTAAATACAGAAATTTAACTCAATGAGTAGTTGTAGTATAAAGCACATTGGTCTACTGCTCAAAACTGGTAAACAATTATAGCAGAAAATTTGGAGAAATAGAATAGCAAGTGAATGGATCATGTAGGATGTCTAATCTTTAGGAAGACACTATGAGCAGCCAGTTGTTCTAGCACATAAATGTTGGAAGCAACACAGTTTCAAATCATTCTCTAGCATTACCAAATACATACAGCTTTGTCAGTGTGAAAGGAGTCACCATGAAAGAACTTTCTCTGTATTACACTAAATGTAATGTCAATTAATAATTCAGTAATATTTCTTCAGCTGCGATTTTCACAATAAACTATATTTGCCCAGATGATGCAATGATGTCTCATCACTGTATTCAGGAAGTTCTGCTTGTCTTAAAATGTCTGCCTTGTTATACAGTACCCTGTATTTTCATTCTTTATTCTACAGTATAATCAGTAACTACACTCAATAGTATAATAGATTTTTCAACTTCTCTTGATTTCATGGTGAGATTGTGATGAGCAACTCCCAGTTACTCTTGAGTTCAGCATTACGCTAATTGCATAATAAACCACAATCAATGAGGACCCTTAAAGATTGCCACTTTATTTTCAGGCGTTATTGTTTTTAAACACAAATCTTGACAACTGATTTTAGCTAACACATAAAGTGGTATTCAGAGTGGAAAGGAGATTTGTATATAGGCATGAACACTGTTACCTGTTTTATCTCATTTAACAAACATCTTATAAAAGGAATGTTTATATTTTCTAGTCCAACAGGATGTTAAAATGCAGTCAGATCTGTAAGTGATTTAATAAAAAAGTAAACAATTGAGCATTAGTTCATATTTCATGTTTTGATCTTTTTTGTTTTATTGGTTGCTCTCTTTTCTAATAGGTTTTGGGTTGTTGAGGTTTGTCTGAAAGAAAATATGCTATGCATCTGAGCCAAACCACAGTAAAATTATTCTGCTTAACTCTGAGAGACCCAATCATTTCTCTTCATATTTTATAATAACACATGACATGTCAATTTAAACAAAATACACAATATTTGCTGACTGCAGTAAAAGATTGATATTAAAATAATATGTTGCTGCTAACACCAGATAATTGAGCATACTGAAATGTAGGTACTATCTGCTACAGTACAGGCAATAAGAAAACCTAATATTTCCATAAAAAAGAGTTCTCATACAGGTAATATTTAGTATCTAGATTGTTACACTTTCCTAGTGAGACTGTTTAGCAGAAAAATAGTTTTTTCTACACTTATTGTACAATAAATTTTAAAATATGAGTATCACTCCTAAACTGTTTAAACAGTTTGGGAAGCAAATATTGTGAAATTTGGAAAATTGTGAATTTGGAAGCAAATATTGTGAAATGTTTGTAAGATCTTTTTTGGTGGGGCAATGGGGTGGGTGAGTGTGTTGGTGTATGAATGTCCATGTATTTTAAGAAGTCCTACTTACTCTCTTGAGTTTGTTTTTTTTCTGAATTTACCCTGGGTGAGACACCACATGTTATTCTATTTGGTATATTAAAACAAAGCAAAACAAAACATCAAAATACAAAAACAAACAACCCTCCAAAACAAACAAACAGACAAAACCAACCAAACAAAACCATAAATCCTCCTCCTGCTGTTAGAGCAAAACTTTGACACAGTTCTCAGATTTGTAGACAAGCTAACTGGCACTCCATCTTTTACCATAAAATTCTGCTTGCACTTTCACTCATTCCATACGGCCACGTATCCTGTTGTGCTGGGTATAACCCAAGTACCTCTCTCTATAAACTTCTTACCTCCTTGCTTTTTCCTCAAATAGTGGATGGGATGTCATAATCTGTATTTTCTATTTAGTGCTGTTTTTCTCACCTCCTTCCCTCAAATGGTACTACAGTGAATCCGTGACTTATTGTCGTCCTATGTGTAGAGATGCAAGAAATACACTGCTTTGCTATGCATTCCTACATGTAGTTTTTGTTATATTAATGACATGAATTGTATGATTCTTAAAGCAGGAGTATGGAAAGAATTTTTTGTTGATAAAAAAAAAGAGTGCTTTTGCAGTTTGGGTTACATGTGAATAAGAATAGACTCAGAAGTAGAAATAATTTCCTATTCATGTTGATCAAACTTCTGGAGGAAAACAAAACAAAACAAAACAAAAACAAAACCCCAAACAAAGCAGGATTAGTTTGCTTGTTTGAAATAACAAAATATGAAAATCCACTCCAAATGATATAATATTTTATGTGCTTAAATAAAATGTGTATTTGGCTTCTCTTTAAAGAAAATATAAACTTAATAAGATTTTGGTTGGCCTTTTGTCTACATTTTGATGTTTTGTGTTGTATCTATGGTCTGTCACTGAAATTTATCTTATTCTTTGAGTTCTGTATAGTATTTTTCTGTTGAAAAGGTACCTGCTCATCTGTTGCCACATTAGCATGTTAAGTATTCATTAAAGCCACTGAGTCTTGTGTCTATGTCCAGTGAGATGTGGCATAGATCTTTGTCAGCAAGCTTGCAAGTGGGAACAAATCATGTTTCAAATCTGCCTGCAGTGCCCACTTAGCTTTACCATTTTTTTGTTTCTTGTGATTGCTTGTCTACCACTTGGAAATAGGATCCTGAAAGCTTTTGAGGAGATTTTGTGGTCCTATAAACTTTAGGAAAAAAGTCAAGGATATGCCTGCACACTTTTTGCAGTCGATGTTATGAATTCTAGACACAAAATAAACTTAAATACAACTAAATTTAAAGTGTAATAGCTTATTCCCCCCTCCCCGCCCCAAATAAGGTGCAAAATTTTATACAAGTAAAATTTAATTCCCATTCAAAAATTTTGCCCTTTTTTTTGGTAATTGGAAACTCAGGAAAGCCCATAACTGGGATATAATATTAGTGAAAGTTTTTCCAGAGGGAAAAACAAATCTGAGAAGTTTAAAATAGTTTTAAGTATAATACCTACCCTGCCTTTTCCAGAGAGGAGGAAATTACTTGTGTTGTAGTTCAGTTTTACCTTGAGATAGTGGGCTCAGATGTACCATATCATGGCAGAAGGTTATTATCCCAAGTTTTATTTGAGGGAATAATATTTAACATCCAGAATTTCTTTAAATAGTTTTTGCTGTCTTAGCTAAGGACTGTGGCCAAAATGATGATTTCTGTAAGTATTAACAGAGAATAATTTTTCCACAAAATTGAACTGAAGGCTATGTAAGTAAGGACAAACGGAAACTAAACTCTTCACACTAAAAGTGTGTATCTTGAAAATCATGTCCTGCTTCTTCCCCCCCCTCCTTGCTATCATCAAAGATATGAAAGGCTGAAGCCCACTTCTCTCAAGCACTGTCTTTCACAATTTCCCAGTGTGATTGCTACACTTATTTGGGATACTTGGCTGATAGATCCCTGGCTTTCATCTTGCAACAATGGAAAGGAGGGCATTCTCAGTGCCAGGCAAAAAATATGAAACAAACTTCCTACAAAGCTGGTCCCAAACAAGTGGAGCCTTTTTCACGTGACTTTAAAGTTCAATACAAGGCATATCTGTATTAAGTGACATTCCCCAATAGCTATGTAGTAATGACACTGAACACTGGAGGAATCAACCTCCAGAACATTATGGTAAAGAAACAGCTTCAAAGCAGAGAAGGAAAAGCAGTACCTTCTAGAAATAATTTTGATGTATCTTTAATAATTTCTATGTGCTCAAATGCACCAATGCTTAGTGCCATAGATATATCTATAAATAAATCACAGATGTTGGAAAACATCTCTGAAACATAAGCTGAAGTAGTCATCATCTGTAATGCACATAAGAAATAATTAATTAGCTCTGCAAGTGAGCTGACATGCAAGTACAGCATGTTAATTTGCAGAATTTGCTTTGAGGAACACAAGCTATTCCTTTGCTGTACAGAAATGAAAGTTGCTTATACAAAATTAAGTTCTGTAACCAATGGCAAAACTTCTTTGGCAGTTGGAAAAAACACTGCAGTTAAGATTTAGTCAGTATTTCAATTATAAATCCAAATATTGAAGTATGATGTTGCTACCATTATAATATTATTCCAGTAAATGCAGAACTGGTGGGAAAAAAAAAAAAAAAAAAAAAAAAAATTTAAATTAAAAAAAAAAAAATAGAAAAATAAATTTATAAAAAAAAAAATATTATAAAAAAAAAAAAAAAACTGGGGGGAAAAAAAAAAAAAAAAAAAAAAAAAAAAAAAAAAAGAGGTTAATAGATCAAATAAGTGACAAAAGTGAATACAATGATAACACCAATTAAAAAAAAAAACAAACCAAACCAAACCCCAAAAAACCCACAACCAAAAAACAAGCCAAATAACAACTAGAGGGAAAAAAGTGCTACCATTAAAATAAATTTGTCAAGAATCTGAAATATTATCTCATGATCTGTAGTAGTGTAATAAAATATTAAGTTCTGTATTGCCAATTGCCATACTGTCATCTAAAATAATGAGAAGGGGAAAAAACTGTGATCACTTGGTAAGATTTCAAGAGATCTTTAAGTCTTTGAAGTGGAATAGAACAGTTTCATTCTATGCTGGAGATTAAAATCTACCCTACTTGGAAACAATCAAAGAGATTATTACTAACTAGATGTTTAGAAAGTTAAGAACAGAATATCTTTTCAAGAACTTTACCAACAAATAGGAGGCTTGAAATAGCATGACAGTTAGCAATGGAATTTGAATCACATAAAAGCTTCTTAAGGGAGGGTGCTGAATGCTGAGAAATTAGTCACTTTAAAAGCTCCAGGAAATATGCCACTAAAAAAGCCATCATTAATAATAGCTGTTATGTGGCAAGAGAATCAGAATGAAAATCATCAAACATAAGGTAGAGTGAAAGTACTTGTGTTTTTATATAAGGTGATGTTAATTGAATTGTGTAAGCAGAGCAGGGACCAGTTAGACTTGGTAATAGGAGAAGGATAATTAACAGTTACAGAAAGGAAGGAAAATCCACTTGAGTTAAATAGTGTATCAAATGTGCATTATAATAGGTTTTTGTAATTGGAATAGTTTTGTTTATTTTTCACTAAACAACAGATTCAGTGATTTAAAAACAGTGACTGAGTGAAGGCTGAAAACATTTGCAGGGTACTTTCGAGGTGATAGATTGTTAGGTCAGAGTTTCAACATTAAAAAGGATTTCTCAATTTCAGAATGGAAAATAAGTTACATAGTACAGTAGTTTATGTCACTATGATCAAAATCTTAGGAGGTTAGCAGGGAAAACAGCTACATATTGGTTGATGAAAATAATTGTAAGTATAAAAACAAAATAATCTAAATATTAGAATTATTTTACAATGGAATGGCAGTGCATATTTGAAATTACATTTTTATAATTTCTTGTGCTGTTGAGCCCCCAGTGTTGAGGTAAATAGGATATAAATCATATATTGCATTTTTTTATTATGACAACTTAGAAATTCATAATCTTCTATATTTCACTCCCATCTCTGAGTTTTTTAACTGGTACTTGTCCACTGGTAGATACCTGTGAAATCAAATGCATCTTAAAGAAAAAATATTACTGATATACTTAGATTTATAGAAATGTGTAATTTTAATTTAGAGACTGAGAACAAACACAGTCAACATTTCCTAGAAAGTTCTAAGCAAAAATTAAACTGTGTTTAGTTAAAAGAGAGATACAATAACTATTAAAAAGGCAAGGAAAATGTCAGGTTATGGCATTTAAGGAGTGGAGGGATAGTTAGAAATAGAGAAACAAAGAATAGTTATAAAATCTAAGAAATTATAAAAGAAGAAAAATGTTTAAATTATTCCATTTGTTAGGGGTGTTTTAGGTTAATTAGAAAAGAAAGGACCAAAATGTGAACAGTTTCCTCGAGAGTACAAATTGACTTTGAGAACATACAGGTAATAGGATGGGGAAGATATAAATAGCTTTAAAATAACGGACTAAGCAGGAAGTGTGGTAGCTATGATAAGGAAGACTGCTTCATACTGGGGTATCTACATGAAAAGAAGTAAGGCTGGATGAATTATAATTTATAGAGCAATAACACAGCCAAGGACAATGGTGTAAGATGACTTACTGAACATACATGGACTTTGCAAAACATCTTTAAAGAAGTTAATTGTAACAAGCAGTACCTATAAGACAAGGTAAATGTGCATGAGATAAAAAGAGTAAATTATATGAGAAGTCATAAAGGAAAAGAAGAAAAACATTAGAAAGACCAAAAAAGATAGCAGAGCTAGAAGCTTTAGAGAAAAAAAAAAATTCTATTGAGTGTAATAGGTGCATTGTAGCTAGAAAGTAATAGGGATTATTAAAGGAAGGTGAAATTAGATGAAGTGATGTAAAAGCAAAGAGTACTCCAAGGTCATCTACAGCAATGAGCTATATGAACCCTGACAATTTTACAATGGATTTTCAACAGAGTGAACTGATCCTAAAGCGTAGCAGCTTGAGTGGGACAGAAGAGAAAGAAAGAAAAGGTTATGTTGCAGCATGAGGTAAAAAAAATTGTCTTAAAAAATTCAGCCTTTTCAACAGCTTAAGCCTCTGACAGTTCTTTAATTACTTGATTTGCCAAATGGATTTTTGTCCCTCACTTGGTATTTTCAGTTCACTTCATTCTCTTACCCCAGTTTCAGTAAATAATAAGTTAAAAAATTAAAAATTTGTAATGTTTAATACCTTGGCTGAATTCGTATCCCCACCTACTTAATGTCAATATTTTAGGATTACTTTAGGAGGCTGTCCTTTCTGACAATCAATCCAAGGGTCCAAAAATGCAGAGAAAATATCCAGTTCAAAGTATCACTCCCTACAGCTATGGATTTCGACTTGAGATTGTATCTCAAAATCACTTTTTGTAGTAACCTACTGCTCTACTAAACACTAGTAATACAAATCAATCTGTCATTCCCAGAAGCCCAGGGAGAATTCTCACATAGCTTTCACTGTAAGTGCATTCAGGTTGCAACGGTTGATCTAGAATCATGGTATCTCAGAAGAGCATACTATTAAAAGAAATAGACTCCTAAAAAAAAAAAAAAAATCTACCCAGAAGACTGCAAAGTTGTCTGGGCAGAAATGTGTATACCTGCCTTTTTATACCAAGCAGGGGATCAGTGATAATACATTGCTTGGAATGCCAATGAAATTGGCACAGTGTCTGAGAAAAACCTGAAAACTATCATTATACAAGAATTTGGTGCTCTACACCAAAATTGCACTGTCTCTTTTGGTTTTTAACCTGCAAATTTTGTCCCTTAGTATATGGAAAATCCCTCCCCTTTCATCTTTTAATATCACTGCTCCTTTTGCATGTAGAATGAGATTGCTGTTTTGTTTTGTTTTTCCAGGCACTTTGACTAAAGTGAAAGTGAAATATATGAAATACCTCCATCATAATCTATATAGTGGTCTTATTTGGTTTTGTGTTTTATTTCACAAATGAATAGGGGAAAGGGTATATACTTATTATTTTAGCACATTTTTATATAAACTGAACCTTGGGAAGGGGTGAAAATAAAAGCACAAACTTTATCTCACCTCTGAAGAATGCTGCAATATTTCAGGTGAATAATTAAAAAAAAAAAAAAAAAAAAAGCAGCGTCAGGGGGCTTTGGCCAATACCCTATGGAGAAATCAGGTGATTCTCCTTGTGTTTTTGCAAAGCTTCTGCCACCCCCCTGCAATGGTCCTAGAATGGGAAAGGGAGGAGAGTATATGACCAGCTCACCAACGTGAGACACAAAGAAGAGAAGGGGAAGGGAGATGCTGAAACTGTTTTCTGTCCGTCTCAAACTGCAGTTTAAAGCTGTTGCTTATTTGATGCTTCTTAGGTTGATAGGGAGGAAAATTTAGTATCTCAATTCAACTAAAGAAGGCATCTATACAATAAAGTAGTGCAACTACATTCAAACTCTCTTTGGACATTTACATTCACAATTAAAGCAATTAAAATATATTAAACCTTAGTGGAGTAAGGAAACATTATGAAAGATAATGTCTACATACAGGTTTTGTGCGGTTTACCTTATTCACTCTAAAAAACAATATTGAGTTTCTTGATGGTTCTGAACTGACAGGTCTTTAGGATCTTGTGGCAGCTGTCAGTGACTCCTTTGCCCACTCTGTTGTACGCCTCACGAGACTTGGGCCCCGATGATAGTTTGTGTTGTACTATGTTTAATTAGGCTATTACTCATTTTGTTGTTGATATCTGGAATTTAATGAAATGGCTTCTAAGAGCACCAATCCTAACAATAAATTATATCTGCCCTGTAGTAATAAAATCTGCTTTTAAAATGTGATTCAGAGGTGTGGTCTCAGTTACTGACTGGCATCTATGTGTTTAGCCATAAATGTTAACCATCACAAAGCCTCTGAGAAAGTACATACTGGGACGTATGTATATTTTGGTTTAACTCAAAGGGTTGAGGACTATTGCTATTACCAGAGGAAAGGATAATGCTCTGTTGGTCTCTTGGCAGGTGGGATGTCCTGCATTTTGCTTTTGTAAAATTGTTTTCGGCTGAAGATAACACACTCAAACACTTGGCAGCATCATGAATCTAGGAGCCTTCTTTACATGGTATAAATCCACTGAGTAGGAATGTAGAGACACATGCCCTATACTTCTGGATAATGCTCAATACTGACAACCAACCCACTGATATGTTTTTGTTTACGATTAAACATATATTGATGGGTGAAACAGGCCTTTTTACTTCTTCTATCAAATTTTATTGTTAGACAGAGATGGCTTTCTTACTACATAAGTAGTCTTCTTGCACAGGAGGGCCCAATTCTTCCCTTCTCCTAGGATTTTTAGAGATTGATCTCACTCTTTTGTTGTAATTTATCTATTTAGGGAAGAAGGTTCTCTAGCAGTTTGAACACAGAAGTCAGAAAGCCCAGGGAAGTCTGGCTTTCCTGAGTGCTCGAAGGCTATGGAGACCATAATTCTCAGTCTGAATTCTTGTACTGACCTATCTGGGGTCCTTCACTTTTGTGATCCCAGCTGAAGACATTCAGTTCAGTTACATTACTCAGGAGACGTCCTTAAAATGTTGAATTCCAGTCCTACTTATGCCCCCCATCAATAAATTGGTCACAAAAATTTCTATCAAATTTTCGGTAAAATAAAAGCAAATCAAATGACCAGATGTTAATTGTCATAGGTATAACTTGCAGCCTTTAAGCAAACACAAAGAATTTTAACACTTTTAAATTAAAAATTTAAAATACAAATTTTATTTGCATTTTTTTTAACTAATTGTCCTCAGGCTGTTTTTGAATCAGAAAGATAAGGAAGATAGTGGGAATTTAAGGAAGTACTGTTCTTTTTCCTACAATAAAAAAAAAGTAATTTCATGATTGCTCAGATTTCATTTAAGTCTTTAAAAAAGCAGCATTCACCCTGTCTCCTGAGGTTTTTCTAAACAAAGTTACTGTTGATGCTCCCTCCGCAGATGTGGCTAGAGAAACCCATAAAACATTTATAATTCCCAGATTGTTAATATAAAAACATAATTAAAATATGGAAAGTTGTGACCATAACTGTTAGTGAAGAGGCAGAGGAAGGAGCAATATTCTTAAGGTAGAAATTTCTTTCACCAGCAAGGGGAGGAGATGGAGAGAGATATCTTGTGATGACTTTGGTGCAAGCCATGGGTTATAAATGGAGTGGTAGCAAAAGGAAAATAAAGATCAGATGTGCATTTCACTCCCCCCCCCCCCAGTATCTCCATAAGCAACATTTCCCATTTCCTTTCTGCCTGTCCCACTCCCCAGAAATGTTATTCTATCTGTTAAACAAAGAAAGAAGACAAAATCCAGCAGGGAGATATGTGCCTTCAGCAGGCTTTATGAAGATTCTGGTAAGGCTTAGCACTTTCTCATCAGAGAAAATAAGCCTGATTGTAAACGTTAAATAGCAGTTTCTACCCATATCTGCATTTTTAGTTTCTCTTTACAACTGGGGAGTTGGAGGAATAAACTTTTTTTTCCTGATCATTGTTACAACACTGTCATCTGTAAAAAGTCATCTGCTCCATCAGAGAACCTAAATGCCACTAAACAGAACCCACAGGGACAAGCAGAGAATTCAGACATGCATAAAAAGAAATCACAAGAACATTAATCTTTTCAAGAACCAACTGACAGTACATTTCAGAAAGCATATATAGCTCAATTAATGTTTGTGCTCGCAAAACCTTTTAATTTATGAACTATTGCTCTAGGGGTTTGCTAAAGAATTAAAATTAAATCTATCTTCTCCCCTAAATTTTGCTAAGCATATTTTATAAGTTGAATTCCTGCAGCTTCAGCAGGAACAGTTCTATGTGACCCTGATAACTAGAAAGGAAATCTTATTGCTCAGTGATCTGCTGTCATCAATGGACAAAAATTAAATGCTTTTGCTAATCCTTTCACTCTCTCACTAGCCATTGACCATGAAGCTTTGTTGACCTTGCTGGAAACCCTGGCAAGAATTATTGAGAGGCACTTGAGTGAGACATTCATTTCCCTGAGGAAAGAACCAAAGGGTAGTAGCCGATGATTGCACTTTTGCCTTGATGTGGTCTTATGTAAGACATTCTGTTCCTCCTATTTGATACACATGCTACACTGTTAGAGCAATACAACAATACATTGTAAATATTAATTTTGGATCTTATCTGAACTGTACATTTACAGTCATGGTAAAACTGGAACTATAGTTCAAACCAGATAAAACAAAGTTATTGAAGCTAAATTATTTGAAAAAAAAAAAAAATCTTAGGAGATTTCCCTGTTAATGTAGATATTTTAACTTGCTTTTCACAGTAAGACTGTTTAAAACTGTTTAAATGTCTTCACATGGCTAGGCATGTTTAAATGGTCAGCAGCAGATATTCTTACTTTAAATGGTTTTCAAATATTGCTTTGAGTTGAGAACATCATGTCAGTAATCTCTGATGTCCCTCTTCAATGCTGGGATTTCAATGCACCTTTTAGCTGTGGTTACATACTGAGCTCTTCCAGCTTCTCACTTGCTGGCCTGTAGCAATTTAGGCCTACCCAGCTTCTAAAATTACTCCTATTTTAAATGGACGTTGATTAGAAAAGCTGAGGTCAACCAGCCTAATGGCTTGATGCCACTGCAGGAGGTGATTTTGCTCTTTGCATCTCTCACATAACTTCTAGGGCTTTCCTGGTGGATTTAGTTCTGTGTCTATATATGTTGGATTTTTTAGAATATTATTTAATTGTAAAAATGCATTCTTAGGAGTCCCCAGATTATTTTGTTTATAAACAAGTTTAATTAACAAGCTGAACTAATTAAGCTGAAAAATGGTATGGAAGAAATAATAAGTGATGAAAGCTTACTTTAGCAGTTTTTAAAGAAAACTTAAAGTTCTTCAGATTAAAGTGTGTAGTAAACTACTCATTTTCCACTTGTGAATAAGGACATAGATAATTGAAATTAAACCTTTAGCTTCAAAGAAAATAAAATAAAACCAAGGAGTTTTTAAAGATGGATCCCCCCTTTTTTGAACTTCCCAAGCCAACAATTATTATTTCTAAATCACCACTAAACCATGTCCCTAAGTGCCACATTTGGCTAAGGCTAAGCTGATTCTGGCTTTCATCTGGCTCTTGGCTAAGCTGGTTCAGTTCTCTAGTTCTCTCTAAGTAGATAGAAAATTCATGCAGGAGTGAAAAGCATCTTGTTCTCTAAGAATGAGGTACTTCATTGATAACATTTTTATCTTGTTAGTGAAGAACCTAAAAGGGGGTGAAGAACTACAAGTTTGATGTACAAGTTTGATGTACAAGTTTGATGATTACAAGTAGCATGCTGTTGTCAGGACTTATTAAAATCTCATTCTTCAGCATTGTGGAATTTGGTCACCTCCAGGTGCTTCAAGAAACATGGACATCACCTTTTACCATGTGGGGAATAACATATAGGCCAGAAGATAGATTCTACTACTTTAGTTGCTATTTGCTTTGGATATTAATTGGTAATTTTCTATAAAATTGTGATGTAGTTTGCATTATCTTTGAACAAAGAATATGACGGGTGAGTTTCAGAAACTACATGCAAGGTTTATTCAAGAAACAAAGCCATTTCACAGTTCCTTGAAACTTTTATAATTTCTATTTCTAAGACATCCAAAGTCCCATTAAAAATGTAGAAAAAAAAAATAAATCAGTAAGGACCTTTTTTTTTTTTTTTCAGTGATGAAATAGGTTAATTTCATAGCTGACTTGAAATCTTGTGACAAGTTCTGGTATTCTATTATGCCATTATTAGTAGAAGACATAATCCTTCGCAGCTGTGGTAACTCATGATAACGCACAATATAGACCCATCAAGATATCTCCTGACAGCAATGAAATTAACTCGTGTCACCCCTGTGTCTAACAGAATGTGCTTGCAGCTGCTTCTTAGTATGCTATTTCAGATACCAATGAACTGATATATGAGGAAAACACATCTATCAGAAATGATTGCTCATACTGAAATTTTGTCTGCCCGTGCTGTATGTTTGATGACAGCTGTTTCAAGCAAGGTAAGCAGATGTTATAAGTAAGTAATCAAAAGTAAAAGAATTCGTAGTTATTACTTCTCAAATGTATATTTTCTTGAACTTCAACATAACTGTCCTGCACAGTTACCTTTACTTCCAGTACATCCTTGGTGAGGATGCTATTCGGTTCTGTGTCCTCTGGCTCAGAATCAGCGTGTGAGCCAAGGCCTAAAGACATTGCAATGTCTGCTGTTGCAATGAGCTATTTTGAAGTAATAGATGAAAACAGTGTTACTTACACCTTCTTTTTACCTCCTAAAATAATACTTCTGGTACAGAATTATCTATATGTCTATGAAGCATTGAGAACATGTTCTTTATGGCTAGTTCCAAATTGCTGGGATGAAAATACATTTTATGGTATTTCTAAGCAGAGGAAGAAAGTAAATCAGATGAGAGCAGGCACATTTCAGCAACACTTTAAGACTGTGCTTTTAATGATTTTTTGAAACAGGTGTTTTGAAATAACATTTGAATAAGTAAAGAGATAAACCTCACTATTTACTGTCATATTCTTGCTTTCTGACATGTTTCTATGATAAAACACTTCCCAAATCACAAACGTTATCCACTTTGTAGTCCCAGCACAGTAACAGTTATCCACAACTTAACTTCATTTACCAATTCCCTGATGATTAGACCACTTCTGACTTTCATTTTTTATTTAAAAACAACAACTACTGAACTCCAAATTAGACTCATGGAATACCCTCAATTTAGCTCTTTTAATAAAATGGAAAAGTTGAAAGCATCTTGGTCACAAGGGGAAGTTTTACTTAAAGCTCGAGTTTGGCCATCAGCATCACAGAAATAAAAGACAGCTTTGAAAAACCAAGGCTACTAGCTTTACTGCTGTTCCGTGTTGCTTCCCTTGTGGCAAAGCAGCTTTTAGCTTTAAATTTTTATTAAATAAAAAAAAAGCAAAACAAAGAAATAGAATGATTTTTTTTGTTTGTTCCCTACCCAGTCTGGGCAGATCCTATTTTCAGAAACAAAAGCCAAGAACTATATAAAAATAAACAAAATACTTACTGTGCAGAGGATGTGATTCTCAACATTTGCAAGCTAGAAAAATATGTATTCTTCCTATAAATAAAGCAGATTCATTATGAGACTCACAGGCATCTGACAGCACAAACGGACACGAGCTGGATTTATAAACAGCAGGGTTTTACAGCCTGTATTTCATACAGTGTGACATTATAAATTGTAAATTTACAACATGTAATTAATGAAGAAATACTGGAGCTGTGTCTCAAAGAGCCGTGTAATTACATCTTAACAGGAAAAAAAAAATATTGACACTAAAACTCTCCCACTTAGGTTCTCAAAATGGCATGAAACATTTTAATGGCAGTCTACTGAGAGGTTAATATCCTTTGCTGTACTTTGAAAGTGTAAGGATAAATGTTTTAAAGCCAGAGGTTATTAGGGGAAAGGTGTGTCAGTGAGAGTGTATGGTGCTGCAGGAGTTTTGATTGCACAGCTTTGGGATTGCTATGTGGATCTTGCCTTCCAAACCTTCAGGCACCTCTACCCCCCTAAGACATTGAACCTCTTAACCAATACATTGATTTAAAGCTGTTTTAGAGAGGCCAGCTGTGATCCAGCTGAAAAAGGTTAGATGCCTGGACCTATAAAAACAAACATCAGAGAGTATTTTTGCTAGACTAAAGTGGCTGCCTCCCACTTTTATTTTCAGTCTGTTTGCAAGTCTCTCTGCCTGGACCTGCTCCCAGAAACCACCTGCTACTGTTCCTGCAGATGTTGTACTTCTGCTCTGAAGAAAAGATTGCAGAAATCTGTACACAAGCAGCATTTTCAGAATTTCTGATCTTATGTGTGAGTTGTTCTATGGCTATCTCTTATCACATAATCATAAAATGGCTTGACTTGGAAGAGACCTTAAAGATCATCTAGTTCCAATGACCATGCCATAGGCAGGGACACCTCCCACTACACCAGGCTGCTCAGAGCTTCATCCAGTCAGGCCAGAGGCCAGAGAGGAATAGTATCTAACACTTCCAGGGATGAGGTGTCCACAACTTTCTTGGCTTTCAGGTCTCTTAATACCTTGGAGTATTCTTTTCCTCTTCTCAGCTTCTCTCTTTGTACTGCCTGGGTTGGTAGCACCTTTCAAAGTAGGTGTGAGTCATATGTTGCATTTGTGAAGGAACAATATACATTTGGGGAATCGTGAAACTGGCAGAAAAAGTCACACATGGAGTTGCAAATATCATCAAAGGAATTGTTAACAAATCAGAGAAGGTACTCTATTAAATAAAAATAAATAAAAAAAAATAAAACAACAACTCACTTTTATGTAGTTCTCTGAATGCTGCAAGAGTACAACAGGGGCCCAAACCATAATAAAACTTTAAAACGAGTTGCTGAGGATCAATTTTTGTCCAGGAAAGGATTCAGACCAGAACAGTGGAGGGTTACTAGGATATTGAGGGGAAGGAGAAGAGGACATATTGAAAGAGCTTGTATTGTTCAGCAGGGACTTGATCAGCCAGATTTTCCCTTTCCTGTCTAAATTTCTGATGTAATTTGTTATATTTTTAAAATCTTAGTAAAATATACATGTTGATTGGTACAGCAAGCTCAAGGCACAGATCAGAAGAGTGTTAAAATAGCTGTTAAAATAGCTCACTTGGGCCACCAAACAGAACAGTTAAATTAAGCTTCTTCAGTAATATTAAAGCCTAAATAACATTACTGAAGTCTACACTGCTCTGAAAAGTTGTAATTAATCTGACTACACTGTAGACTTTGGCAAATTATTTTGCTGATTAAAAGTTTCCCTTATATTTGCATGCCTCAATTTTCTTTGGCTTGTACTTCATAAAGGGACAAAAGGATAATTGAGATGGCTGCATTGTTTTGTCATTCTATTATTGCCATAATGCAATGAGTTTCATTTGGAAACATAAGGAAGAAACTAAAGACTCAGTATGGACATTCCAATCTGAGATTCACGTTTTTTACATGGATTTTTAAAGTAATTTTCTTTTCCCATATGATAACATCTTTTCATTTTCAGAGTACATTTAAATACAATTATTTTCTTGTCCCCCCCCCCCACATATAGAATTATATGTTGTGAAGCTGATGAAATTTTGCAGCAGTTGAAACAGTAGAATCTTCAAAGATGGAGAAACAGCAGCTAAACTGCTGAAGAACTTAGAGCTCTGGTATTTGAAAAGACAATCTATCCTTGCAAAATATACTTTAAAGTATATTGCTTAATAAGCATGTTCTGTGTCAGCTGCTTATTCCAGTGTTTTATTCTGAAAAAGTAAGGTATGTATGTGAGTAGTTGGGGAAAATATTTTCCAGGGAATGAAAAAGGATGAGAGCTAACTGAATTAATTGTAAATTGATGATTCAAACTAGGAGTATACATTTTTTCTTTTCCCAGATTATTAAATATGTTTAGTGAAAATCAAATTCATTAGTAAAGAATAAACACACATGCTATCATTAAACTGTATTTACCTTTGACGTAAGGCTGTCAGCTGAAAATATCCACAACTGGTGGTTATAAACTTTCTGATGAAAGTGTCTCCTTGCCAAAACCCTGGTGTTCTGTTGAAGATTAAAGCAAATAACTTGTGGTTCCTTTATTATAGCTGGCTTTGACAGCATGTATAAACTGACAGGAAATTTCCACTGAATTAATGGTGTTTCAGGATTCTGCTAGATATGCATATGCACAGACAGCAAGGTTCAGTGGAATTTCAGCTTTAACAGGAAATGGTGGGATATGAATTACTGAGGAGACAGGGCTTTGGGCATGTCCTGATTCCCTCCAGTTTCTGTAGAGGGAGGTGAGACTACCTGATTACCTACTCCAGCCTTGGCACCAAGGAGTATTTTCCTCTTTCCTCCCTCCCACAGAAAACAAAATGTAAACATGTACCTGTCGGAACAATTCCTAAACAAGCACTCAATGAACTAACTCTGGAACTGGAAGCAATAAAGCTGCTTCAGACTGAGGTTACGCCTGAACTAATTGCCCAGGTGCAGTGCCACGCTTCAGAGGCTATGCTGCTCCAAGTAATTGTAAACTTACCTGCTCATGGATATCAAACATATTGCTTCATTGTAATATTTAGATCTAACCCAAATGAATCATCAGAAAGCCAGGAAATATCAAAACTGAAGCTCTTTGGGTTATTTTATGTAATCACCTGTGGTCTGTGCATTGCAGTACAGTTCTTAATTACGCAGCAACAGTAAATTCTTTCTGTGGGACCACTGCCTCATTCACTGAACACACTTGGTGTGAAATAAATCCAGGCTTCAGAGTGAATTGCTATGAGATAGAATATTGTATGTTACAGTCTGTAATGTTTGAATGATTTCTTGTGAAACAGAAGGATGTCTACTGCTTCTTGGCCTGAAATGGGTATATAGTGTGTGGTGAATGGAATAAGGGTCAGCTGCAAGGTAAAGATGAGTTTCATGGTTTCAGGGACATCTGGCTTTCATTGCTTTCTTTGCCAGGAACTTTGTGTATGACTTGCTGGAAGTTCCTAAGGATGTCTACATCTCAATGGCTCATTAACAAAATGGAGGGTCATGATACTTCTTGGTTAAAGAGGGGGATTCTTACAGGTACTGAATAAAGCTTTATGAAGCAAACTGAAAGCTAATGGAGCATCAAATGAACATCCAAGAAAGTAGAATCTTTGTTCAGGGCAGGGTTTGCCCATTATGAAGTAAAGGAGCCACAGTTCTGAACAATAGGCATAAAAAGTGTGTTGAATGCTTTTTTCCTTTGATAGGGTGATGGGTTGACCCTGGCTAGACACCATGTGCCCACTAAAGCTACTCTATCACTCCCCCTCCTCATCTGGACAGGGGAGAGAAAATATAATGAAAGGCTCATGGATCAAAATAAGGTCAGGGGGATCACTCAGAAATTATCATCATGGGCAAAACAGACTCACTTGTTTTTTATTTCTTTTTACCCATCAAATCAGAGAAGGCATATGAAAAATAAAACCAAACGTTAAAAATTCTTACCCCCAGCCCTCCCTTCTTCCTGGTTTAGTTCCAATATCTCTACCACAGCACAGGGGGACATGAAATGGGGGTTGCAGTCAGTTCATCACACCTTGTTTCTGCTGCTACTTCCTTCTCAGGGGAAGGACTCTTCACACTCTTCCCATGCCCTGCTTGGAGTTCCTCCTACCACTCCACTGGGAGTCTTTCCCAGAGAATGCAGTTCTTCATGAACTGCTCCAGTGTAGGTCCTTTTCCACAGGGTGTAGTCCTTCAGCAACAGACTGCTCCAGCATGAGTGCCCAACAGGTGACTGAAGCTCCTCAGAAGAGCCATACCAGTGGCCCCTCCCCTGCTACCAAAACCCTACCAGATACAAACCCAACAGAAGAGTCTAGAGAACAAGTCTTATGAGGAGCAGCTGAGGGAATAGGACTTATTTAGTCTGCAGAAAAGAAGGCTAAGGGGAGACTCTCTACAACTTATCTCTACTTGTCACTCTCTACAACTACCTCAAAGGAGGTTTTAGTGAGGCGGGTGTTGGTCTCTTGTTCTAGTAACAAGAGATAGGACAAGAGGAAATAGCTTCCAGTTGCGCCAGGGGAAATTTAGATTTTGTATTAGGAAAACCTTCTTCACCAAGTGGGTTATCAGACATTGGAACAGGCTGCCCAGGGAAATGGTTGAGTCACCATCCCTGAAGATATTTAAAAGACAAGAAGATGTGGTACACAGGGATAAGGTTTAGTGGTGGACTTGGCAGTGTTAGGTTTGTAGTTGAACTCAATGATCTTAAAAGTCTTTTCTAATCCAAATGATTCTATGATTCTGTGATGTTTTCCTAATAAGGGAAGACTGCTCATAGAATCATAGAACCATTTAGCTTGGAAGGGACCTTTAAAGGTCATTTAGTCCAACCCCCCTGCAATAAGCAGGGACATCTCTAACTGCATCAGGTTGCTCAGAGTCCTGTTCAGCCTGATCGTAAATGTTTCCAGGGATAAGGTTTTGAAATACCTCTGTGGTATTTCAAAAAATTTCTTCCTTTTATCTAGTCTAAACCTACCCTTTTTAGTTCGAAACCTTTGCCCCATGTCCTATCACAACAAGCCCTACTGAAAAATCTGACCCCATTTTTCTTTATAAGCCCCATTTAAGTACTGAAAGGCTGCAATAATGTCTCCTCTGAGCTTTCTTTTCTCTAGACTGAACAGCCCCAACTGCCTCAGCCATCATAGGAGAGGTGTCCCATCTCCTTGATCATTTTTGTGGCCCTATTTCTCAGAAATGAGATAAATGCTTCTTGACTTGTGTATTTTCTTTTTATGTTTTAAGCTGTCAGACCTGTTGAGTGTATGTCCAGTTCAAAATAAGGGCTCAAAATAAGAAGACAGACATAAAATCCATTAAGATATTCTCATAATATTTTGACTTAGAGTTCAGGCTTGGAAGATAGCAACATTTGCTACGTTACATAAAAGTGGATTTAAAATGCTAATAAATTGAGTTCTTTCCCCTTATATATTCCGCAACTTCTTAGCACATGATAAATATTATATAAAATTGTGGAGGGTCATACTACTTCTCTTTTGAGAGCATAAGAGGATGGATAGATTTAATTCAGTTTGGATATCTGACCCTAGTAGATTGTCCTACCTAGGGTTAGTCACTTACCCCTTTAGTCTGTCCTCTGTGGCTTCGACCCTGATCTTCAATTTCAAAGGATATTCAGTAGCATGGGAGCAAGAAGCTGCCCATTTCTTTGCTGCACAGTGCTTTAGAGCTAGGCAATCAGCTTACAGCATTTACAACTCCCTATGTTATGAATTTGCATCAAATCCTGAATTTGTTCAGTGAAGTTACACACTGCCTTCTCTTCCTTTTCTTCAATGACCACACTTCCCAACTGTATGTCACAATGTTCATGCCCAGATCTGGTGTGCAATTCTTATTCCTAAACTGACCTTACTGTAACCCCAGGCACTCTGTGCCTGTGGTGATCTGGTTAACACCACACAGATAATGAGGTCTTCAAATTTTGTTTCCATGCATTGTTTCCTACTGCATGATTTTGATTATAAATTACTGGTGTATCTCTACACATGTAACAGGGTGTCACATCTTACGTGCCAATATCTGTTAGTGTTTCTTCAATCAAGCAAAAACTTGCACATTTTTTATTCTTCAGATGTTTCATTACTTGTGATTCATCAATTCCAGTATTTTGTTCTGATAAATCTTCAACATTATTTCATTTTTCTGCTGTTATACAGTGTCAACTAGCTCACAAAATCAGAAGAATAGTTATTAAAATGTTCACGCTTAACAAATAATATTTTGACTGTTGGATAGATATAAAAGTCCAGTAGGAAAAATATTCTGACATGATTTGTAACATGCTATCTTTCAAAAGGCAAAAAATACAAAATATAATTGAAACAGCCTGCTCATGATGCAGTCCCCTTTCCATTTTCAGATGAATGAAGGAAGCACACAGTATGCATTTTTCTGTGAATCTTAGTGCATATATCTATACTATATATCTACTGAGACAGACAGTTAAGAAACTTCACAAAAGAAAAATAGACAACAAATACAGTGATTGTTTTGATAGTGTTTTCATCACTGAAAGTAGTTATATATATATGTTTAATTTTAATACATAATTATGAGATTAATTTGTCTATAAGCATTTGCAGGGTTGGGGTCATTATGTTTAATGGAATGAGAGGGTGAAGGTGAAACTGTGAAAACAAAAGTCTTTTTGTTGAAATTAAACCATTAGCTTCATACTGGATGCAGAAAATATTCCAAATAGATCATAGATACTTCTTGTTAAAAGCTTACGACATGTAACTTCTTTGAAAAGCAGAATATTTACCTCTCCCTCTGTAATGTGTTGACCAGATTTTTCTGTGCAGAATCCTTTGGGCAGGGAAGCTACTTTGTGTAATTTAAAATTAGCAAAATGTCATCTGAATAAAACCTTAATAGACTTGTGCATGAAATACAGTAAAAAATGCGTCTTTTCTATATATTCACTATAATATAAAGAGACATGATAGACCCATATGTGTAGAATATATACTTATGCATGGACAAATATCTGAAAATAAAATATACCCATGAATATGTTATGCAGGTGTCTTAATTCTCCCTGCAAGGTTAAGATATCTGATTAAATTAAATTATGTTCTTTCTGTTTCATCCATCACTACCAGCAGATAGCAGAAACAGCTTGCACCTTCTGAAATCGTTTTTGTTTTTACAATGTGTGAGGCAGAAAGAAAAAAGATTTATTTAATCTGTTGGATTGACTTTGCAGAGATGATAGTTACAGAAGCATTTTGCAGAGATGATAGTAACAGAAACATTATCTTCAGCTAAGTAACCTGAACAAACATGATGTCGAAATCAAAAGGGAGTTTATAAATGCAATACTTAAGCCCCACTTCTACCCACCTCTTTTATAAGGATACTTGAAAAAGCCACCTTCTTTTACAAGCAAAGTTGCCATAAGCAGGCTGGTGGGTTTTCTGATTTTTTGTTTGTGGGGTTTTTGTTTGGTTGGGTTTTTTTTTTTTTTGGGGGGGGGGGGGGGTGGTTTTTTTTTTGGTTGGTTGGGTTGGTTTTTGGTGGGGTTGGTTTGTT
>JANHGN010011039.1:0-19881 GCA_024605025.1 Megaceryle maxima
GGAAGGTGGAAAACTGTTGAAAGTGAAATTAAAATAACACCCAAAATCTAAATTTCAAAACCCACTTTAAAAAAAAAAAAAAAAAAAAAAAAAAAAAAAGACTGGAAAAATCTGTTTCATAGATAAAACTTCAAATGTAAAACTTCAGATGTTGCTTTTATATTACCCCTTTGTGTCTTAGCTCCTAGACCATTAACATCTTCACTGTATCAAATAAAATGTTACAAACCTTTCCACTAAAGTGTATTTTAAGAAATCTGGGATTTAAAAGGGCTTTTGAAAACCACCATACTGAACATTAAATGTTAGTCACTTTCTTTTAGTCCAATGAATTTATTTAGATCATTAATTCATGAGGCAAGGGTTATACTTTACACTGGCATTTGCACATCTGCTGCAACAGTATCCCATTTCCTCTGTAGCCTCTCAAGGATAGTTCCCTACTACTAGCAAGAGTAATTGATTCACTACAGTCCTACATAACAGTGATATGGCACCATTATATTTTCCTTTTTTAGAATTCTGTATTTATATTTTCATATAGAATATATACATACACACATTATACTTGGTCAGGAGTGAGGATTTTAGGTCAGGGTGGGGTTTCTTTTGTTTTTGTTTGTTTGTTTGTTTGTTTGACAGAAGCACTTTTCTGTGCTCATCTGATGTAGGAAAAAATACAAGAGCCTTCTAAGAGCTACCTACACAAAACTTCAAAAAAGTCTCCCTGTTGCAATTTAAAGAACAACCCTTCTCCCAGATTTCACTAAATTCAGAATCAGACACAAGTGTCATAGACCAATAAATACCAAATTGAGACTGAAAAAACAAACAAACAAACAAACAAACCAACCCTAAACTTTATACAGCCAAGATATTCTTCCAGCTGTAGCTTTTAATGCCTCCCCAGAATCAATGCATCTCACATGTGTGCATCCTAAAACCTGATATGCTCACCCACTGCCAAATATGCTTGTTGAAATTGAGTGGAAACACCCAACCATGAAGCACTAGAATAAACTCATGGACTTACCAATAAAGATGACTAAGAACAGGAAAAAGAACAAAGCATTTAGCAGGAAACAACCCCCATATCTCAATTTTCCAGTCCCCATTTAAAAAAAAAAAAAAAAAATCAATATAATAAATCCATCTGTGTCAGATTTCATGAAAGCACCTTTTGCACAGAATCCCGCCCATATTTTACAACTGTCTTGGTGTGATAAAATACACTGCCTTCCTTCCCTTGTGTATCTTAGATCTCCATACAAAATACTAAACCCAAGAGTAACAAAAGTGCAGATTAAAATTTCTTACTTTGAGCAATGAGATAATTTCCATTGTTCTCCTGCCAAAAGAACATCACCAGTCTCTCAATCTTTGTATGGTCTGTTTCTCTGAACGAAGTCCATCTCTCTGAAGACTGCCAAAAAATGAAACATCACTCCACTGCTCGGATGGCTGGCTCTCTGTACCATTTCAAACACACATCTGCCTTTTTGCTTGCTAAAACCCTTCACCAAGGTTCCACGAACAGCTACTCAGATTCCTCCCAATACTGCCAAAAGCAGAGTTCAGTGACATCTAAAAAGGCGCAGAGAACAGTCAAAGCTGAGATCTAGGATGTGCTCTCAGCTGACACAGCCGTTCACATCATTTCTTCCACTACAGGAGACTCAACTAAACCAGTGGTACACTGACAATCCTCTTAGGGGATACAGATTGCCTTCCAACACTTGGGTTTTCTTTATTCCAATCCCAAAGATAGAGAGATTAATGAGACTGGATAGGACATGAAACCATACGTTAAATGATTTCAAAGCTAGTCTCTAAATAGGCAGGACTTACTGGAGCATTTCAAGTTCATCTTTTACCATGCTAATTCCTGCCAGATTTTGAGGAACAAAGTTAAAAATTTAGTTAAAAATTTGGAACACGGAATAAGGCTTGATCATCTTGTTGTATGCATATTTTGATTTGTTTGCTTAATGAAAAATGTAACACTGAGACAGTCATTAAGTCTCTGGAGCTGGAGCAGGCCATCTTAAATAGAAGTACCACAGCACAGTCAGTGGATTCCAAGCCCAGTTTTGCACCTGAATTTCTCTTTTCATTCTTATGCTGACATTTTTCATGTTATGAATGTTGAAAGTGACTCCTCATACACTCAAACTCACATTAAAATTAATAAAATACATAATTCCAGAAGAATGGATTCTCAGACCTATGTGAAACGTAATGTAAGAAGGTGAAGGTAACAAGTTACATTCTTTCCTCTTAAATAGTGTTCTTTCTTGGATGACACAAGATTCAGTAAGCTTTGTTCTGCCTTTACAGTGAAGAACTCTGTACAAAGAAGCCTTTTATCCCAACAATCTAACCTCAAAAATACTAAAAAGCAATAAAAATAAGTTAGTTCATGTGAAACTTCCAGGAAGTTTAAGATCTATCACTACCACTTTCTTCTCTGAGGGGTCAGATGAATCTCATCCTAACTCAGATGTCACTAAGTTAAATATCTCAGGCTGAGCTAAGGCACCTATTTTTAACAAAGGTGGTAACTATTCTTCAATACATACGGAATGAGACATTTAGCATTAGACAAGACGACTCTCACGTTAAAAGTCTCAAGCACTCTAGAATCTCTGACACTATTTTTAGATTGTAATTTCTTTTTTTCAGTGTTTCTACACCGTTGAACACACAATCAGTACTCGGAAAAGTAAACATCAGGCAGATGGCTTGTCGCAGTCTGGTTAACATCAGTTGTTACTATTCTCCTACTTAATAACATGGATTTATCATGGTTTGGCCAGTCACTTACTGATAAAACATACAATATATGAACTTGGGGAAAACTCATCTCCCTTAAAATGAGAAACAGCAGCATTGATGATGGTGCATGCAACTTCTGCCTGGACTCCACTATTTTGTGGCAGTCTAGCATACAATTCTCTATCCAATCCATTAGCCTCTAAGGTCTCATTTCATCTCTGATTAGCTGAATGAAAGGAAAAACTTAGCAACTGGGTATGGAGTTTCAGCTTCTCCTCCCAGAACAGATCTATAACAAGTGAAAGTAGCATAGTCAGACAGCAAGTACTTTGAGATGACTGGGAAGTATGATGCTGGTACCTGTACACTAAGCAGCAATTCTGGTTAAGAAAGTAGGAAGGTATTTCTTTTTTTTATTTTTAAGTATATAAATGAAATTGGCCAGGAAACTTCAGATGAAAAGGCATCTTGTACATAGCGATTAAAACAACTCAAATTACCCTCTGCCTGTGTCTCTGTCCCCACTGATTAAGAGACTAGGGTAAACAGATGAAGCACAGGCATTTAACATTTTTTATTTATCTGTGTTTAGAACATAAGGGTTTGAAATAACTTAAACCTTCCATCAGAAGAAAAATAGTTCAAATATACAGACATTTCCAAATAATCTAAAGGCTTACATTTCATAAACATTTATCTTCTTGAAAATACTCTCTAACATTGTCAATTCAATTTTTTTTTTCTATTTCTTTAACTGCAAAAGTAATTGTAAATCTCTACTGCAACAAAACCTGAAATCTGCCATTCTGATCATGTCACTGGGAAGGACCACAACCCTGCCGCAAAGCCAGTCAGTAGGAAATAGGGGCTCAAAGGCTCTAGGTGGAACTGAGGTCATCTGAGCTGAGCCCAAACAGTTTTCCCAGAATTTTTAAATTAGAAAGGAAACTGATAACTACGGCCAAGCAGATTTAAGAATTCAAAGCAGAGCAGTTAAACTAACCATGCTAATGAGCAACATGTTGGCTTTCAAAATAGTAACTTCAATGGCTAGTATAAACTATTTCCTACATGATACATACTTCGAAGTGTATGTGGAAGTAGCTCCTTAACAACAGACCTTAAATCACACCAAGCACAACACAAAAGAGAAAGAAACAATTGCAAAGCAATACACACAAAAAGAAGTCACTCATTTACACACCCTTCTCTCCATTTGGTACTGGAACTCCCCAGGGTACTTAATGACATCAGAACAGCTGTAATGGACTGAAGGACTGTCTAACAAAAGAAACGAGTTTAAGTAATCGGATTAAAACTTTGTTCTTAAGTTGCTCTGTTAAGACATTAACAGCACTTTCTGAACAGTTTACTCTCCGAACTTTATGCTGAAATCTCAATGTGTTCCTTAATCTTTATAATATTGTCCGTGGTTTTTGTTAATTAAAAGAAAAAGACCTCTGGATTAAAGTGATGAATACAAATTCCTTAGATTTCCATTACCTCATAGCAAGGAGGAGAGGAAAAAAATACACGCTCTTAGGAAAAGGGTACAGTACTTAAGTGACTTAGAAAAGAAGGCTGCAAACAGTGGTCTACAATTATTTAATGAGAAATTCTAGCAATTATAACAGTTCAATTTTTAAGAGTTATATGAACCATTTTTGTTTCTTACAGGTTCTTTTTATATTGAAAACATAGAAACATCTTAGTCCCTCTCAGTCTTCCTACTGTTTTTTTTTTTTTTTGTAATAAAAATGAAAAACAGAGAAATCATTAAAAAAATAGACACCCATTCAGAAACAAATTTTAGAGTATTTTGAGTATTTGAAAACAAGGAAGAATCCCTCTATTTTTTTTAAATGTCATAGTTATTCTCATACGGAGAGGTTCCTGCTTATCACTCAAAAAACCTAATAATTAAAAGATATGTTAGCAAGTGCATTGTGACTTCAACATCACTCTTTTGGTCACTCACAAGTAAATTTCTCTTGCTAAAAAAACAGTTGTGCTGAGCACTTGGAGATTTCATGGAGTCATAAAGAAACCAAGAAGCAAGGGACACAAAGTTCAAGTCAGAAAGTGCTGTTACACATCTGGCACTAGCACAAGGTGTCCAATTTGCATCGGTGCTCTGAGCACTGAAGGGGAAGTGAAGGATTCAGCTTTCTGCTCTAGACTGCTGGATGTTGTACCTCTCAGAAATGCATTTAATCCAGTCAAGAAGACGGGCACAACAGACTGAAAACTCCTGGAATATTCATCTTTCAGGCCACGGTAGCAGCTACCATTCAAAGCAGGCTGTGGATTAGGCAAAGGTATGTGCTGAAAAGGCTTGCTGACAGCACAGTGACCATATGGTTCCATACTTGCCATGTGCCCAAGACTAGCCCAGATCAATCAAACTGTAACAGAGAAGTGTAAGGATCCAGATGTTTCAATTTATTCAAGACAGCAAATCCCTTCCATTTAATGCCTTCTTCCTGCGAGCTGCTGGAAGGACTTCAGATATTAAGCCACTTGATCAGCATGCTTAAAGAAACAAATGCAAGACTGAAAGACTGTACTTGGAAACAGATGGGCAAGCTCTGAGCCACTGGATCCTTCAAATGTTGGATGCTCCAAATGGTCAGGAAACACAGATGAAGAAAAAAAAACCTCATGTTCTATATCAACCTATTTTGGACCATCTCCAACATTAGACGACCACTTCTAGACACACATTCATAATTTATCCAATTTTAAAAAAAATGAACTATCTGACAAATGTGTAGAATACAGAGATATTCTACTTATTAAAAAACAAGTAGAAAACAGCAGAATGCCAACAATTATGAATTTTTTTTCCTCCCACAATTTCTCCCTTCTCCCTATTTCCCAGTTTTGCTACTTGAAAAAAACAAGCATATTCCTCAAATATTATGTAAATCATATCCTGTAAATAACATACATAAACTTACTATGTAAATAAACATAGCAGCCATGATTTCATCAACAATATTTTGTAAAGAAAATGCCTTCCAAAATTACTGGAAAGAAGAAAGAGTGTTGAGTCATTCTGCATTCCTTTCCTGCAACAGCAGTGATTCAATCATGTTAGGTCTACATACAAAGTTATAAAATTGCATTAGATTTGCAATTCCAACCAAGACATACACTTAAAAAAATGTTCATGTACTAGTAACAAATGTACTTAGCTTAGTATATTTGATTTTACTTAACCTAGTCTTTGATGGTGGTTTAAAGAGACCGCATCTTCTCTTGCCAACTGGAAAATTAGTTTTTTTCCATTACAGCATGGCTTTAAAAGCTTCATAATTTTGCATTTTGGAGAGCAGAAGTTTCCAAACAACAACTTTTTGTTTAACATCATCACTTGTATTTTCAAACCATTTGGAAAACACAGTGCTGTACATGCTTCTGACTACTACTCATCACAAGTTGTAAGGAGGAGCGTTCTCCTGTGAAACACACTGCTGCATTTCAGAGCTTCTTAAAAATTAGGCTATTAATTTTTTAAGTGAAGCTATGAATAATGACTTAATTCTGAGCATTTCTGCATTGGCAGACACTAATGGCTTTTTTCACTCAGCCACCAATTACAAAGAACAGTGATTAGCTACTCCTTACAAATATAATTAGCTGATTAAGAAAAAGGGCAGAAGAGATCAAAGCTCTTGAAGCATATATCCTTGGATTGCAACAATCAATTCAGAGACTTAAGAGGATAGAACACTGCATTCACACAACATATGTAAGCTGTCATCTCCTCTAACTGTGAAGTTGTCTCAACCACAATAAAGAACAACCTTCATGAAAGGCTGAAGAAGGCTCTTTTCACTTTCTGAAAATGCCAAGAGCTTCTGGGGTGCCAGCAGTACGTGCTGTGGAAGACATGGCTTCCTTGCACTTCATTTCAAAACAACAAACTCAGCATGGTCTTACACTTGATCAGAGCTTTCCATAGCTGGGCTTACCATCAATTATTCCCACCAGTCTCTATCACATGAGCCTCCAAGGTCCCCCTGATTCATCCTGAAGAGTTCTGAGGCATTACTTAGTTGACAAGGTTAAGGAAGTCAGCAGAAAATGCCTCTGTCCTCTCAAACCTTCCAGAGCTCACCAGGTTACGGTACTTCATCTCCAGGCCAATCATCATGTCCACCATATCTCTAAGACAGTCTTGGTCCAAGACCAAGGCAGTGATACACAATCACACCTACAGCCATATCTCAATGTCATAGAGATTCAGCTCGTCAATGGAAGAGAAAGCACTTTCCTCGGGACAACCAAGATCATACCCAGAGTGAAGACCAAAGAGCAAGGGTCTTCAGCATAAAATTTTGCCACTTTCCTTCTGCAACAATTATAAAAATACATCCATATAACCTTGTCTTCTCTAATATAAACAGACACCAACATGTAAATATGTATGCATGTAATTATTTGAAAAACTCCTAAACAAAACACTCCCCCTCTCTTCCCGGGAAGGGGATCAAAGCAGCAGCATTTGACAGATGTTAGACAAGTTTTTTAACACATTCCTGAAAGTGCTTATGAACACCTCTAAAACCTCATATAAACAAAAATTTCCTCCAAACCTACTGCCTCAGCTGCATATAGAACTGCTAAAATTTCTTCTGGTGCTGAGTGAGATGGCAGTGTCCTAAAGATCCATTGTTTTGCAAAGTTTACCTGAAAGCCTAAAAAAAAAGCAACCCAAAACCATGGGAAGGAAGAAAAAGATGACATGCAGTAAAGACAAGCTCAAACAAGACCTCTAGGAAGATGCTGAGTTTCAACTTGCCAAGTTTCTAACACCTTATGCCTCAGGGTTGAGATTAGATAGACACTTTATGAAGGAGATGGGTGTGATCAGACCTTCACACGGTGCCTAGGGATCTGTGGTGCCAGGTAGCAACACCATTTTTGGGATCTCGCAGGTTCTTATGTTAGTCAGCTCTTCCACAGGTTAACCAGAATCCTTCCTACCTAACAGCACCACTGAGTTGCCAATTTGGCTACTGCCCCACTCTGCTGACACAGTACTGTTACCATAGCTCTGCTCCAGTACTGTTCCACTTTATTTCCCTATGAGAGTTCATGGCAGTGTGTATAAATGATCCTATTCCACAATTCAGTTACCACTATTCCTACGTCCCCTACATTTCTCCCACACCTCCTCTTTATGGGCAAGCACTGGAAAGCACTCCAGTGGAAACGTGATTGGCACTTTGCACTCTTTAATTGTAAAGCTCCGTTTCCCTTCTTCCTTGCACACACTACTTCCCTCTTCTTCACCCTTCTGCTCCTACAGTGATCCAGCTGCTGTGGAGATCCAGCACAGTCAGAGCAAACCAGAAATACCTCACTGGAGAGAGGGAGTTATGCACACTCATGCGTGTGCAAGATCCCAAAGCCTGTTGTATCATACCTAAGCTAAGCAACCTAGACAAAGCCCAAACATGGTAGGAGTAGCATAAAAACCCATTGTGAAAGGTGATTTTTCACCACTTCCACTCTTTCAACTTCTTTCATGATGGGTAACATTTCAGAAATATTCTGCTTTGCTTACTGGGATCCCCTTGCAGAGGAGCATCCAGGCACATACCAGTGCAGTACCCCAACTAGCTACATACCAGCAGAAGAGCTACAACTCACAAGGTGAAGAAACTTGTTGAAAAGGACAGATACTGCCTTATCTCTTGAATATATTAATTCTGCAAACAAACTAGTTGGAAAGTTCATCTGGTGGTCATGTTCCATGGCATCTACACTTTTTTTTTTTTAAATAAAATCACTGTGAGCACATGTATTTCCACAAAACCAACACAGCGTTTACACTTGCATATGTGACTAGTTTGTCTATGAGAACAAGCACAAATGAACACAGCTCCAAAGCTCTCCTACAGGCTTATGCCTCTTTAGACCTGGGTACACAGCAAGTTCTCAGCAGACAGAAACTTCTTAGTTTATACCTCAGGTAAAAAAATAATAAAATAACCTCTTAAAATCTAAGGCATTTTATATTTTTTCACGATGCTGCTTTACACAAGTATCAGAATAATATTTTGCCTTTTTAAGAACGTAAGACTCCATTCAATCAACTGATCAAATATGAATTTCTGATCACAATACCTTAAGCAATTACTCACTATTACCCTATTGACACCAAGCTGTCCACTTCTTACGTATCATTTTGTTTTATTTCTCCCTTTTCTTTAGAGTAGAAGTATTTTGCGAAGTCTTGTTAAGATTTGCAGAGGAAGTATAATTATTAACTATTCCCTAACATACTTCACCACAAAAAATACAGAAATTTTAGGTCACATATAAGCAAGAGTCTCATGTTCTCTTATTAAAACACAGACAGCAAACTGATGGAATTTTAAGTGCTTTTTAGAAAGAACATAACCTGTTTTCCTAAACACAACATTTGCATTCTAGGGCAGTGAATCAAGGAATGCAGGCACCTCTAAAGACCTTTAGCAAGTCCAGTCAAATTAAGGCTACTGATATTTTGGTACTCAGGCAATAAAAGTACAAAAATCAGACATTCCAGGATGCCCACAGTGAACACCAAGTTCCTTCACATCTGATCCTGCACACACTGCCTTCCAAGAGTGACCATCAGCAGCAGAAAACAGCAGAAAACATCTTTTAGATAACATAGTAGCTGGAGCAAAGATCAGGAGGAGGAAAACCCCGGCTACTGGTGTTTATTCAGTCAGGGAACACAATCTTTCCTATCTAGGAAAGTATCCTAGCTAGAGGATATCCTGGTTAACACCATTTGCTACAAACCCTCTCAATGTCAAGATACTATGAAGTAAGAAATGCAAGTATCAGTCAAGAAAATGTCATATAAGACACAAAACTGTAAGAAAGAGGGAAACTCTTTGTGTATTGGTACAAGCACTTACCTAGAAAATGGCAGGACCAGTATTCCAGATAGAGCTCCCTGGAACCAGCATCTGTATCACATCAGATTATTACTGGGTTACCCTGACTCTCAAACAGCTGCTGGCATGTGGTACAGTTTGAAGAGAATGGGCACAGGCTGGTCTCACACAGGACAGCCTCTACCCTAGTAATGAGGGCAATTACCCAGAGAGGTAAGCTCAGTCCTTTGCAAGCCCACAACCCAGAATTCTTCACTCCTTGGAGAAGTGCTCAGAGATCTTCCGTTAAGTAAAAAAGTCACTGGGGGCAGTAGCTCCTATTCAAATGAAGACCTGGTCACATACGACTTTTTTAAAGTTTCTTCAGACAGATGAAAGAATTCAGGTGTCAAAAATCCTGTATCTCAACAGGTGAGGGAGAGGTGAAAAGAGGCTACAGACATTTCTAAGCCTATGGTATAAATAATTTATTATGCCAGGGATCTTTCAGACTAATTAGAAGTTATTTTATGAATGAAGGTGCTAGACCTCATTACCTGCAACATAACATTATGAATGTGTTAAGGATTTAAGAAAACTTAATACACTTAAGGCTACTTTGGGCATATTTAGATCTTACTGGCCACATCACATGCAGCTACGGTTCAAAGCCATCCCAAATCTTCTAGCTCTGATCCCAGCAAGACAGTTTTTAAGCTCACTACTTCTGCAGACATAATCTGACAGTGGAGATTCTTAGCCAAATAAACATGACTTGTATCAAAGATTTTGCTTGAGCAACATAGTGAGTGTAATGACAGAAACATGCAGAAGATAAAACATCACAAGGCTGACACACAGCATAGTCAGCAGTCTGGCAATAGTTAAAAAAGTTTCTGTGTAGGCGCTTTGCAGATGTAAGTTACTTCTGCCAGGATAAGCCTCAAGACTTCATCTTTATTGAAACTGGCTTTGCTGACATGCGCTTGAAAGCCGTTGTGTGTACTCTCCAAAAAAAAGTGAAAAGAACAAAGGCAAACACAGAATAAGAGATGAAGTCTTATTTATTACATACTTATAGAGCTCAGGCTGCATAAACAAAATACATAGTCATGGTACATATGCATCCATCTCATTTTTCAAAAAGACTTTAAAGATCTGAAGACTGAAAATGGTTTTTTTTCCCCTTTTCTCCATCATGCCTCCTTCTTAGCCATCAAATTAATGAGAATCAACTGACCAAAATGCAAAAGGGCCAATATTCTCATTTCACTCTAGAGTAAAATAACAGAAGCTTTTGCCTTGCAGTGCAATGAACAGAAAAACACTTGAGCCTTCCAGACGATGATGTGCTTACAGTTCCTCATATGATATTTTGGTCTTCAGCCTAAGCCCTTTTTACATGAACACAAGGTTTTTTACTGCTGTTTTGTTATTTGGAAAGCCTACTACAGAAGCTTCAGCCTTGACTAGAAGGCTTTGTCTCCTAGGTAATGTGAATTAACAACAGCTCTCTTTCCTCAAATTAATGAAATATTGTTTGGCTTTGGGTTTTTTTGGTTTTGTGTTGGCTGGTTTAGTTTTTGGGTTTTTTTAATGGATTCAGGAATTCCATCTGGATTGCAAATTCTGTCCTGGTCATGTATTTTATGTACAACGCTGAAGTGAAAAGATAAAATCAGCACATCCCACTTCAGTAACACAATGGTATTTTGCAAGAGATTGTGACACACAGAATTAAAGAGGACTCGAGAAAAATCAGTCACTGTTGTTTTCTGAAGTTGGGCTCAAAACCAGAGGAGACGATATATGAATTTCCATAAAATTTAATATTATACAAATTAAAACCAACCCAAAACTAGTATAAGGAACTGTTTCTGAAAGGCTTGTTAAATAGGTATTAACCAGTGTACATGGAGCTCTGGCCAATGTGGTGCCATTCCTATGTGAAGTTGAACTGATTGCACACTGAGAGAGAAAAAAAATTTCCTCCACACAGAAAGACCTACTTTCAGTGTTACTGCTCAGACCTATAAAAGACAGGAAGAGGTAAAACACTTCTGTGTATCAACAACATTGCCAAGAATCATAGCTATTTTACACTGCCTTGAGGAAGCTATTAGCATTAGTAAAGATGGGCAGTCAACTTACTCAGTAGGAAAGATTTGCATGAAGTGAGGGGGAGATGAAATGATCCATAGCTGTGTAACTGTGATCCATTCTACACATACTTTGTATTTTCTGCCAGAAAACAGCAGAGTTCTTTGAACCAGAACAAACTAATAGACAGTTGAGTGCACGGCTTGCTGCTTCTCTCCTCCTCTTAGGATTCCCAGGCAGGGTGGAAAGAAGACAGAGATCCAAAACTTAAGAGGTCCAGTGACCTTATACCACTGCTCATATGCAAGGCTTTCACGTTGGGAGTAACAGGTATCAATGCTGCATCTAGCTTTATGAGACACTTTATATAGCACGTGAGCAGCATTTAGTCATGGAACATAATGCTGCACTGTGTTAACTTGGGGAGCTCGATTTTTGGATAAAAACATTTGAAAGCAGCAGAAGACCATGACATCTGAAGGAACCTGCTACACAGAAGTAATCTATGAGGAAGAGTTTCTCCTTGATGAGCAAATAATGATAATTTTTTTCTTGTACTCGAACTTCTGAAAGTACACATTTCCAAAACACTGCTTATGCCCATCACTGTCCCAGTCCAGCTTTACTTATGTCGCACAAACAAGTCTTTTCTCACAGGGGTGTTAACCTTGAATAACAAGGATAAAGCTGTACCTGAAATCTGCTGTTCCTCATCATAACAGTGTTAAAGATTAGTGAGGGTCCCATGACTATACCATGTGAAAAGCTGCAGCCACTTGACAGGGGGTACCTGGGGCTGTCTCCCTTCACATCTCCCTGTCACCCACACCCACCACCACCTTGACAGTCCATAGGCAACTTCATGTCCTCAAGCACAAAATACAGTCACCTGAGGGTAAAGCCCAAATAAATGCTAATCCTTTTTAGATGAAAGTGTCAAAGAGGTTCTATGGCCTGTACTCTGGGCACGGTGATCTCAAAACCCTCCAGGAACTCAAGTCATTTGTGTGGCATATTTACACTGAGAATAAATACCTTAAGAAAGAAATCTGATTTCTCTCCTTGGCACCCTTTCAAATACTGTAACAATTATTTGGCAAGGTTGATGCCATAGATAATGACGTACATAAAGTAAAAGTCAGCATTACTTATGTCTGCCAGCCTTGGATCACAATTCCAGCTGCCAGTGCCATAGGACTGTGAAATCCATTTGCTACACTAGGTTACCCACAAGATGGTCATCTGAAATGTGCACAACTCACTGTAGTCAAACACGTGCAGTTAACATTTGTTAAACATCTGATAAAGCACTGAAACAAATTACCTTCTTTATTTAGCAACATGCCTTGAGAACAGATTTTCTCCTGATTTAATGGGATAGTTCTGTCCATTATCCCATTAGCTACGCATTGCTAAAAACACCCCAGGCATCACATTGCCAAACAACTGACTGAAGCTATTAAAGGCTCTTCGAACAACATCAGTTCCTTCTGCTCTTGATTATTGAAAAATGGTCTCATAAAATATCACGTATTAGTCCAGATCACCAAATGAGTGAAAAGCAAGCAATAATAATAAGTCCCACTTCCTAACAACTTTTTGCCACAGCTCATATTCTATGTATCCACCAACATTTTTTAAACAGTTACATCATCAGACTTATTTCCTCCCAGCAAAAGCTTTCACATTGATCAGCAAACCACAGCAGTGATGGCAGGGGCATCCTGCTGCAAGAACACATCAATAGCAATGTATGGGCAAGGAAAAATTCAACTTTTTGTCTCCAGCTGCTTCCTAGATCTAGCATGGAGGAATAACCACTTATTTACATTTCATTTAGAAAGTCCTTATGTCACTATTTCTCCCTCCTATTTTTATTTTAGTCTATCAAATTTGTAAATGCTGAAACACTTAGTAGACTATTTGGCCTAACCCTGAACATTTTTAAATGCTTGCCTGAATACAAAAAACCAAACCAAAACAAAAAAAAGATACAAAACTGTTGTATTTTAGTATGGTGGAAATGGTGCCCCATTCAGAGCTGTAGGAATACTTAGGCTTGATTTGATCTATAGTTTACCACAGAACTGAAATCAGTGTGTTCTCAGTATCAATTTAAATATCAGCATGATTTCATGCAGTCAGAATTTTCAACAAATAGATATCAAGCTTCAGTTATGGTGACATTTTGAGATTTTGACATCATGTTTAATAAATGGTGGTTTCTTTATTCTTCTTTCCTCCAAACCCACTCCATTTTGTCTTAAATATCAAGGCATTGTAAAAGAACAGGAAAAATAAAGCAGTGTTGAGCAAATGCATAAAACTATCTATCTTGTTAATCTGTAGAAAATAAAACATGTTAAGTGAAATAGTAATGTCAGATGAAAATAGATTTTTTTTTCAGCATAGGATTGCTGTTACAAAAAAAAAAAAAAAGGATGCAAAAGGTTTTATTATATCTTGGGGAGATAAGAGTTACGTTGCAAGCTCAGTTCGGCTCAGACAGATTAGTTTCTACTAGAGATGCATGTATGTGCCAGCTAAGACTATAAGCTTTCCTTTACAAGAAAGTATAATAATTTGTTTTCATACACTGCTTTAGGGTCCCAACATTAAGAGCAATGCCAGTATTCAAACACTCTTGGCTTATGTTCCTAGTCCTCAACAGTGATATAACACAAGTAGCCAGCAGCAGCACTCCACATTTGTCTTCCAATCCACTTGTTTCATGTGTCTTTGTTTAAAACCCTGTCCAACTGGCAAGGTCACACCATATAAAGCCTCCCCTAAACCCAAGGCTGGAGTGATGTATCCTAAACAAACCCAGCAGCTATTGGTACAAGCTGTCATTCAGAGAGTTGTATCCAAACTGCAACACTAAATGCCATTTTGACAGCACCCTAAGGAGTCTATTTCAGTGACTGTTTGAAACTGCTCCTTTGGGACCTCTTAAATAGCTAATTATGGTTAAACATGTAGACTAGGCAGCAGCATATTCTTCAGCCTGAGTTATTACTATTTCTTTTTAATTATAGTTATTTTATGGGGAAAAAAGCCCTGCATACAACACAGGAATAAACCTTAAAATTTCCATTCTAGCATGTTAAAGACTGGGAAAGAGCTGTGTTAGTCTCCGTGAGAAAACAGATGATTTACTTCTTGATCATATAGCAGAAGGTACTTTCTCTAATTGCTCTGAAGTTTCACAACACCGTTTACCAGCAAAGCTTCTCTGCAGTGTCCCAGTCAGAACAATAATACCCCCTACACAGGGCAAAATCAATTTCACTACATCTGTGAATTTCCATAAATTCTTTCTCAAATTAATGAAAAGAAATGCAGAATCCCCATTGAGTGCTATTTCAGAGTCTATGCTGTTGCTTTGCTTAAATCAGCTTAATCCCAAACCCAATACAATTATTAGTAGCTGAAAATACCCATCACACAACTTTGTATCTGAGAAACGCTCAAGCAATACAGTGCACAAGAATCATGTTTCTACACAGCAAAAGAGGAAAATGACAATGCACCCAGTGTAAAAAACATCAAATCCTTGATTAATCTGATACTATAACAGACTAATCCACAAGTGTGTTTCTTTGTTTCTTACCTCAATAATCTTGTCATGAATTTGCAGGCCTTCTGCTTTGTCTGCCGGTCCATTTTCCAAAATTTTTGACACATAAATTCCCTCAGCAGATTCTTCCTGAATGTTCTGTACCAGGCAATAGGGAAGTTGCAAAAAGGGACACATTAATACAAGAAATGAGCCAGTGCTAAAATAGGCAGCAATGAAAAATGCAAATCCACCCTAAATATGCAGCTCACTTCTACCTAAGAATTAAGGTCCTTGGGATTTTTTTTTCTCAGTTTGCTTAACATAAACTAGTCATTAATCAAAAGGACAGAATTAATGAACTATTCCAGCATTTTTAATAAGATTATCAATTTACTTCTGGTTATTTTAGTCCAAGTGAGACAAAGGGTGCAATGGTAATCAGATCCCAACTAAAATATTTAAAGCAGACCTCAAACTTCATAGCAGACAGTGACTAGTACATAAAGTCACAGAGGAAGATGTTCATAAAAATGGAAGCACAAGTGTATCTCTCAGGAGGGAAAAGAGCTCTTGCAGTACTGTGGCTTGAAAACTTTTTTCTTCATTTGAAAATAAAGCTCTAAGGAACAAAGTGACATTAGTTAGCTGGCACGTAACAGTGATAGGATTTGATTGGAATTGGTTAACCTCATAAACCTCATAAATCCTATTCACATGGGAGATTGAGAACTTGCTCAACTGTGAAATCCATATGGATCAGCTGTGGACAAAAAGAGAACCCGCTTCCAGTTGATCTCTACACATTGCTGAGTACAACTCACATAAAGGTCAAATTTAAAGCAGTTATCTACTGCAGCTGGAATGATATACCTGATGTTGTTGCACATGCCAAAATGACCTAATTTCATCACATGATAGCTTAAAATAGTTTTAAACCATTATTAATAAAGAAATAATGCCAAGCAGATACTGCTCACTTAAAATACTTTTAAATATTCATATAAATAATAACCTGGACAGCAATAAACGAAGGATTATTTTTCCCAGATGATTTATGCTTTGGATAGTTTATATCATGCTTATTATTCTATGACTGGTTAATCCCTGACAAACAACATGCTTCACATGTGTACAGGTTTCTAGGTCTAAGTCCTATACACTCACAGGCAAAATATAAGTTTTTCTATTAAGAAAATGATACAGCCATAACAAAAAATGGAGCCACTGTTAAACATGCTTTACAGTGACAGCTGTTCTATGGACACTCAATCCAGGCAGATTTCAGGTTAACTAGTATTTTTTCAGCACAATGTTAGTCAGGCTATGATTTCATAAACTCCTTTTTTTCCCCCCTTTCTCACAGACATGTCAGGCAAGAAGCAAAAGGGAAACTATTAACAGCTCCAGCATTATTTTGAAATGATGAACAAACAGACCTTCACCAAGTTCCCACCCAAGCAGTGAGAAACAAAACTGATAAAAGAAGCATAATAGCCATTAATGAAAATGCAGGAGGGACATTGTTTGTTTTCCCCTTAAGATAACAAAATGCTAGATTACAATACCTTCGCCCACATAAATCTGCATTTTTTTTTTCCATAAGAAATTTCACTGGCTTTTTCAAGAGTAATGTATGACCCAGTAAGAAAATGGATATCTCAGCCCCATTGGTAGCACATGCTGGTATGCACCAGTCCTCATACAAAAACGCAGCATGTGGCATGCTGCAGTCTGGCACCTTGTCCCAGAGTCCACGGAGTGAATGGTGGGAGCTGGAGGGGAGCTAGGTCATTACATCGTTGGTGTAACAGACCGAGTGTGTCAAAGCCCCAAGCGACACCCACAGCAGACACCTCCCTCCAGCCCAGCTTTGCGATGGTGTCACCAGTGGGGACAGCTCCTGCAGCCTGCTCTGTGGGACAGTCCCTGCAGCCAGCCAGAGCTGGAGCCCAGGACAAAACTGGGGATCAAAGCAGGCTGGCCCCATAAGAATAATGAATCACCTCCCAGAAACACACACTTATGCGAAATGAGTCCTTTCCTGACAAAACAGAAGACAAGCTTGTGGTGAGTCATTCCTTTCCTCTCCTCTCCTCCTCCCTCCAGCTGAAAGGTGAACAGTGGGAAAGCCTATTATGTACTGAAGTGAAACACAACCAATGGAAACTATGTGTGTACATTCCCCAAGTCACCAAGAGGCACCTGCTTTCCAATGGGAAAAACCTGCACTGTACTCATAAAACACAAATAACGTGCTGAATGAACATATTCCCACTTAGGTGACTAACATGACAGTGCTGTTCTGCTCTTCTGCTGCAAGAACCAACACTTCACCCAAGGGCACTTTTTCCATGAACAACCTGAATGTACAAATCATTTTCATGAACTCTTTCTGTCTTGTTACCAAACAATTCCTGTACCAGTATTTAAGTTTTGAACACAGTTTTTAATTTTTCATATTTGAGTCAAGTCAATGCTTTTTTCTTGTTACAACCTTTCACTCCAGATACGTTGACTGAGACCTCATACTGATACCTGGGAACTACCAATCAAACATCTGTGGTATTCACATTTATCACATGAGAAAAAAATCAAAACAGAATTTCCAAATTAAAACTTCAAAGACTTAAAAAGTCCTGAGATCCAATTATTCCCCACAGCTTCACCAACTTCTTCATCTCATCTCTTCTTTTAATCAGTGTTAAAGGAAGACCATGACCATCTCCTTCTCTCCAGTCAGCAGTTCTCTCCACAAACAGTGCTATGAGTCTTCATATATTTATCATTTACTCCTTAAACTTCCAGAATATTCATTCAACAAGCCTAACAGTTGTAATATGAAAAACTGTTCCAGTATGCACTGTTGGCATGTAAGTATCTCAGAGAAGCTCAGCTGTCATCCAAAGAAAGCTGAACACCATGCTGCCTTTTCTCTGCTCTTTTCCTACAGCTGCAAAAAACAGAAGTCACACTGCAATCCAAACTAAAGATTGTCTAGACTTTGTTACTGGTGTACTCAAAATACGGATATAATCAAAGCATGTCTCTTTTATCTCACAGACACCTGTTGTCTCATCCTTCCACTAGAAAATCTAAGAATCTCTTGCTTTGGATTTACAGCACCAACATTTGATAACTGATGGTCTTCCTATTTACCCACAGGGAACAGTAATTCTGCAGCACAGACAGTGAACTTTTTAGGCTAACGGGAACAGACTCTTTGGCACCACTAAATATAGCTTTAGAGCAGAAGATTGCCAAACTAATATACAGGGTCCCATTCCCCTTCTCAATAACAGTAGGAGGTTACAATTCTCCCACTTAACAAGAACCTGATCAGTGCATAATAATTACCAAGCCTTTTTAATCAACTATTAATTTTCCAGTTTAGCAGGTTTCTTTACCCTTCATATGTAATGACAGTCCTGATTAATGCTTTTGGAAGAATGAAGTTAAAAAAAAAAGAAAAAGCAAGCATATTCTTTATGCTTATTCTAGGGGGGCTTAGTGGTCCTTATGCATATTCTATGGTTTCTAATGAATTTTCTACATCTAGACTGATGATACTAAATTGATTTAAGATACAAGATTGCTGTATACTGTTCCAAATCACAAAGAAAAAAAAAATTGAAAGCAGGCATGTGAGAGCAGGACATGTGCTTAAACTATCTGAGCAAACTTTCATCTCTCCTTTAAATTAAAGAAATAATAAAAAAAAAGCACTCTTTCCAAAAATTCCAATGGCCTAATCCTGCAACAATGACTCTTATAAGGAGTCCCAGAGATTTCCATTGAACAGTTTGCCTGAATACATATCACTCACATGGGCACCAAGTGCACATCAGCCCAAAGCTTTAAAGCAAAAACAATGGGTACACCTTTCCTGAAAATCAGAGTAAACCAATTCTCACAAGATTATGGCTTCAAAACAGTTACTCCAATTACACCTGACAATATACAATTCTTCTATCTATGAAGCTGTTTCCATACCTACTGTCATCGAAAGTAACTCTTTTATTACTAACAGTGTGTATAGTAACAGAAAGTATGGTCAAAATAACCTACAGTTATTTTTCTCTTTACCTGATTGGGTCGTCCTCCTATAATATTGAATCCCAAAGTATCATTTTCTCGGTGTAGCATGATTGTTAATGGTTTGGCTTCTCCTTCCTAAGAAGCAAGATGTGAAATACTGTTAAAGAGTACAATCTCAAAAAGAAGATCTTAAGTGAAAGCAGTAACTTAAAAATGTTTTTCATCTGGAGAATACATAAGATAAGGCTTAAAGGAAAATCAGTCTGAAAAGATAACTAAAGACTTTGCATTGGGAGGGGGAAAAAAAAAAAAAGGAAAAGTCACATGCCAGTTAAAAGTAACAGGTAACACCTGATTATCTTCAGTGCTGAACAGAAACAAATGCAGGCTTTTGATGGCAGTGATGCCCAGCATCACTGAAAAATGTCAGAGCTCCAAGTGTCTGGAAATCTCAAAAAAAAAAAAAAAAAAAAAATAAAAAATAAAAAAATCTACCTATGTCAACATTTCAGACATTAAACATGTAAG
>JANHGN010011040.1:0-13779 GCA_024605025.1 Megaceryle maxima
AACAAACAAACAAAAAAAAAATCACCAAAGACAAACAAACAAACAAATAAACAAAAACAACAATAAAACCAAACCAAACCAAACCCAAAAAAAAAACCCCACAGTGAAGATGAAAGCTAAAATCACATGATCTGGTCATGAAAGCTCTCATTTTGACAAATTCCCAAGTATTTTCCTAAGGAAAAATTTCAGTGAATTGAGAAAAATACTTACATGATGGACTGCTTGGAGTATTTCTGTCAATAAATTCATTGAAATTCAATAGAAATTCAGTGTTGTTTTCTGATTTTTTTACATCACTACAGTATTCTCTGAAAAACAACACAACATCAGTCTTTTCTTTGCTACTAAAGCAGACAAATATAGCTCAGCAATTTTACAATCCAATCAGGATCATACAACTACAATGAAGTGTCTGACACTACTAAGTCAATTGACTATCATGGTCAATATTGAATGTTGACCATATTGAATATTTCAGGCATCTGTAGTAAATATAATAAAGTGCCTGGCCAAATTTGAATTATAAGAAAATTCTATGTATAAGATAGGGCATAGATTCCCAGAAAATGCACTCAGGACTAGTGTAGGACATGAAATTAAGGTATCAGGGAGTCTGCAAATTAAACAAGAAAGTGTCCAGTGAATTTAGACTGCTCCTGGATTAAACTATACTGGAAAGTACATGAATTGATGGTTAAAACACAGTCACTTCATGCTTAACTGAGGCTAGATTTATGGATAAGGTCCTATTCTCTGAGAAGTTTTAAAGGCAATTTTAATAGGGTACACACCATGTAAACATATATGGTGTTTCTGTTTTGACATATATAAAATAGATAAACAGTAAACTACTGTGCTTTACACAATGTAATAAAGTAAATATCATTAGACAATTCACTGAATTCAAGCGAGCACAATAGAAGTCACTGGGCATTTAAAAAGTAAATATTAGATGGTGAGCAGCATTCAACAACTTTAAAACACAGTGAATATTCAGCAGTGAGGGAGAGTTCTGTTTTTACATGAGCTTTTTACATTAAATTAATTTAATGAACAAAAGAAGTCTGTTCAATATTTCATATGAATAGGTTATCTTTACTGTGATCCTGAAAGACTACAGGCAGAATTTGCCTTACTATGCTAACATTCACATTTAAAAAGAGATCCATATTAAACAGGCATTTTTCCTGTAGGTCAGCCCAACAACTAGGGACTTGCTGGAAACTGCTAATTTGTACAATTGATTATCAATAACTTCAGTTCTTTGTAAAAATTAAATTAAACATTTAAGCTGACAATACATTCAAAGATAGAAGACTGTTATACATACAAATCAATCTATTCACGGAAATCAATCTATTCATGGAAATTTAAAAGGATATAGAAATCAAAAGATAAATTAGAAATTCAACAATTCTTAAGTGATCTTGATGGTACAGCATTTCCTTTATTTATCATAACTATCTTTTAAAGGAACTTAAGTACTATTTTTTGTATCATGTTTCACTTTCAAACACATTTTCAAGGGCAAGAATTACACATGAAAAAATAGGGAACTAATGAACTTGATCAATTTTCAATGACTCAATCATTTTTTTATGTTCAGTGAATCAAAAATGCATTCATCGTAATGTAACAGAGCTTTCATACACTATCTTGAAGCTGGAAAACATATTGAGGTAAGTATTAATTATTTTATAAATGAGAATTTAAGGTACAAAGTTGTAAAATCTTAAAAGTCATAAGCACAAGAAATGACCAGACTTGTGTAAGATTTCCATTAAAACATCGGCATTTTACATGTCTCTTTGATTAATATAAACAGGAATCAGAGCCTGACTATGCTATTAACACTCCAGCAAGTAGGAACACTTGATCTTGTAAAACATGAATTTAAGAACTGTTCTTTCACTTAATATTTTTTACTAAAATGAAACCTTATCGGTCAAGTCTGTATTAGGTAACTGGCATTAATCTGATCAAATGCTTATTTACTGCTGAAATAATTATTACTGGGAAATTAACCAACCTTGGTGCTATAAATGTATAGCCAGCTTCATCAAAATTATCAAGCTTCAGTGTTTCTGAATCTAAAAAGATGAAGAGTAAACACCAAGTAAGTAAAGTGGGCTTTTTGCGATAATATTTCTTCTCAAAATATTTGAGTCTCTTCTGCATGCATCCATGAATTTAAAAATAAATGTTTGTTTTGAGACACTTTCCTATTTACATACTGTATACTTTTCAGTATCTCACAGTATAGGAAGAAATTAGTTTATTATATACAAGATACACATGGTAATACTAATGCACCTAATAACTTATATAGAGAGGACATTTCATTATCATAACAACATGAAAATATATGAGATGTTTTCATTAGAACTATAATCTGATAGAAGTAAATACTTGGGACACCACATTGTTAGAACACGAAGAAAAATGCTTCTAGTGTTTTCTGCAATAAAATTTTAAAAACTAATTGATATAAGTTACATTACTTTCAATGCTAGAGAAAATAGTGGCTTTAAAAGCTCATGTCACTGAACACTGATAGGACCAGACAAAGAAGGATTAGAGATTAGCAACATATTGAAATGTATATGAAAACAGAAAAACATTTCTTTTTTTTTTTTCTTTCCCTTTCTATTGCTATGGTACCCAGTGATCATGGGAAAAATCCCGAGATGAGGAATACAGAGGAGAATATCCAGTAGGAGTAGAAATTTAAGTGAAAAATATCAACTTCAGTAAACAGAAGGAAATTGAGCAACAAGAATATACTTGCCCTTTTTGATTGCCACTATCCATCAGAAAGAGAAAGCAGGGAAACAGAAAAAAACAGGGTAAAGCAAAAGGGGTCACAAACCAATATTTTATTCAAACAGCCCCTTGAATAAAAATATTGTGCATAGATAGATCAAAGGTTCAATTTACATACAGCTGTAGTCTGGAAAAAAGACAAACATTTTTGAAGACTGAAGAATATGTCCTTCTCAATTATTTCTCAAGTACCTTCTATATACTGTGGCTATTTCAAGGGTCTGTTTTGCAAGTTATATTGATAGAAGTGCAAAAGCAGATGATCCAATCCATCAAGAGAACCATATTTACTCACTAAAACTTTAATTTTAAACTACTATTTTATGAAGTTTGAAAAGATATTGCTGATTGTTAAAAACTTGGCATATTCTATTTCACATGCAGGAGAAGATGGTAAAGGACAGCAATTTAGTGCTAAGTTTTTTCTAAACAGTATCTATGCCTTCCAGAGAGATTCACAGTGTTTTTTAAACTTTCTGTTTAACTGCAGATTTGTTCAAGTTTATTGTAACACTTGCATAAAGTTAAAAGTGTGAATTCTATTTTGTCTACTATCTCAATTACAGTTAACCTACATCTAATAAACAGAAAACATTTGAATACTCACGAGCATAATTTCCAATTATCCCCCCAGAATCTGTTAATGGCTTGAAATGGGTCTAATCCAAAAATAGATTGCAAACATCCACTAAAACTAATTGTAAAATGCAAAATAAATACCTATCTGTAAGTCAAACCAAACAACACTTCCACATTATTCTATTCCTATGGGCAGCAGAGTTAATTTAATAAATATTATACTGTAACTACTGTAAAATAACAAAAAAAAAAGCAGCTTTACTATTATAGTCTATATCAGAACATTTAGCTGGTAGAATAAAAAAATTAGTATTCAGACCCTTAAAATGACAGCAACAGAGGATACACAAAGCAATGATTCTACAGGCAAAGAGCAAGGGGGAAAGGGATTGTCAGTGGAACTGGGGTACCTGCACATATTCTATCTTTATAGAATATTTCTTGTACCTTGGATGTTACAATGGGTTAGAATCATTGCTGCAGATTTTGGATACATCATGATAACATCAGTGAATTCCACAAAATTTATGAATTTTAAACATTACTTTTTTTTAAGTGAATCTGAGACTTGGCAATACCAGACAAAACCAGGGAACTTTCATAGTACTTACATCTGGCTTGAGTTATTGGTTCTTCAATTTTGGCTTTAATATAATAAAAGCTGTATGATGGTAGCACCAATGCCAAACTGCAATTGAAAAAAGACAAATAAAGCAACTATGTTATTTGCAGCCATTTTCCAGTTTCAGCTTCTCTATGTTTTGAAAGCAGTTAACAAGGTTGGAAATTGGATCATCATGAGAAGAGGTAGTTATATAGTGACATAGCAGCCTTACATTTCCTAATAGACATGAGTAAGTTTGTGTTAGTCCTGAAGTTCCAGGTGTTTATTTTCATTATTATTTATATTTTTTAAGCATAAATGCACTTTTTACAAATAAGCAAGGAATTTCCAAATAATTGCAAATAATATATGATTTCTTGTATCTTCCTTTAATACATTCAGCATTCCTATGTAAACACATAGAAACATAAGAAATGTCAGGGTTGGAAGGGACCTCTAGAGGTCATCTAGTCCAACCCCCCCCTGCTCACAGCAGGGATATCCTCAACTAGAGCAGGTTGCTCAGAGCTTCATCAAGCCCCACCTTGAATGTCTCCAGGGATGGGGCCTCAACTGCCTCCCTGGGCAACCTGTTGCAGTGCTCCACCACCCTCATGGTAAAGAACTTCCTCCTTATTTCTAATCTAAATCCACTCCTTTCTAATTTTAAACCATTGTCCCTCATCCTTTCACTAGAGGCCTTTGTAAACAGGCCCTCTCCAGTCTTTTTATAAGCTCACTTCAGGTACTGGCAGGTGGCTATTAGGTCTCCCCAGAGCATTCTCTTCTCCAGGCTGAACAATCCCAGCTCCCTCAGCCTGTCCTCATAGGAGAGGTGCTCCAGCCCCCTCATCATCCTTGTGTCCCTCCTCTGGACCCGCTCCATCAGGTCCATGTCCTTCCTGTGCTGAGGGCTCTAGAGATGGACACAGTATTCCAGGTGAGGTATCACCAGAGCAGAGTGGAGCGGTAGAATCACCTCTCTCAGTCTGCTGGCCACACTTCTTTTGATGCAGCCCAGGATGCGATTGGCCTTCTTGGCTGCAAGCACACACTGGGGGCTCATGTCCAGCTCATGTCCAGTGCATCTACCAGCACCCCCAAGTCCTTTTCTGCAGGGCTGCTCTCTATCACCTCCTCCCCTCTCCTGTATTGATAGTGGGTAAATCATGTCAAAGTAATCACTGTAAAAAACAGCATGAAGTAGTGTATTGATTTGCACGCATCATATGACAGACTCCTTTTACTAAAACACCTAATGGTATTCTTTAGGAAATGTATCTTGAATTCACATTACAGTCAAGATGTAAAATATTTACTTTAATGATACAGTCATGATTAAAAACCTTTGAACATAATTGTGTGACAGTATTTTAAGATCTGAAAAGCCTTTGCAATGTATTTTCTTTTAGATTATGTTTTTGTTAAAAAAATAGGGCTTCTTTTTGCAACTAAATTCAATACATGCGTAGAAGAGTTCAGTTCTAAAAAGGTATGTAAGAGGATAGGAGGAATAAGTAGTCATTAAAAAGGTATCATCATTTCCCATATCACACCCTTAATTTTTGCACACAGACTTCATCAGTGTAGAACTGCAAAGGTTTCTAATGGATAGCTGCAGAAATTAACATTAAAAAAAGTTGTACAATTGAGCCATAAATGAGATGACCTTTAATGATACATTTGCCATTTAAACAGAACGTGAGATTGGTAGAAGGCTTTGACTAAATATTCAGTGATTCTCCTCTAGGGAAATCAGTAGCAGTTTACCTGTCATTAACAGTTACTGCTTGCAGAAATTGCTAATTAAAATGTATAATTTTATGTTTAATAGGTTTTCTGCAATGTGACTCCATGGATTTATTGCTGTGTCTCAAGCCAGGGAGCTCAGTAAGAAGTCAAATAAATCAAATGTATTTCTTTACTGATTGCTAGATGGCATAGTCTGATAAAAAACCTTACTTTTCTTAAAGATAGAGGCAGTTCCACAGAAAAACGGGATGCTGAATAGAAGAACCTACATTTGAATTCTCTTGTTAAATATGATTCTTTGGTTTTACATGCAAAGTAGCATTTACATTCTCAGTGGCTGTACCCCTCTGCAGATCATAACAGAAAATGGGAACCACCTTGGCTGAGGATTAATGTAATTCACCACAACAAAAGTGTTGTTTTGTTAAAAATTTGACTCAATAGTTGTACCATTTAGTTTTAAACTAGAATAGCTTAACTTTTCTGGGACTTGGTAAAACTTAACTTGTTTCGGATAACATCAAGTTTCTATATTCCTTCTAATGTCACAGAGCTATGTGTTTGAATGAGTTTGAAATAATGTACACAATATTGCATTCAAGGGGGGATGTGCCATTCCTTCATTTGTTTCTGCTTCCATTCTCCATATAGTTTTTACATGCAAAGCAGTATCAGCGTTGTTTAGTTAAAGCTTGTCACAAATAGATTTAAGAGGTAATCAGTAACATGGTTACTGCCCCTAGTATTTGACGTGAACTTTAGCAAAGTCATGATATATGCAATGTCTGACTGAAAAAGATTTGCAAAAAACATGTCACATTTTTTGTTTAGACTAAAAGATAAAATCTTTCTTTCTAATATGTATTCAGACAAGAACATGGAAACAATGCAAGGAAAAGATGAAGTAAGAGAAGGAATCTAAGAGAAAGTGTAAAACTAAGACTGAAAGTATACTGTGATACAGAAAGTAGGAGGAAAAGCTAGATTCTTAACATCAATCATAAAAAATAGTAGGGGTTTTTTTTTCTTTTTCTTTCTTTCTTTTTTTTTTTTTTTTTTTAATGCATACTGAAATACCACAGTGATAAATCTCAACAGCTGAATGAAAGATTGAGGTTCTGGTCCTTCGACAGCATAACAATTCTGAGCTGTAAAGGAACCCAGAAAACCCTACAGGCCTGAATACAAGATGATCTGGTCCTGTCTTAGCTATAGTATAGAAAATGTAATGCTAAAAATATTAACCAAAAAGGACATTCAACTACATAGAAGTCAGAGGAAAGAAATGAATTACCTGTAATCAGTGCCATTCACAGCAGTCCATGTATATGTTCTGTTTCCTTTATCAATGTATCTCTACAAAGAGATATCGATGAAAAAATAAATTAACTCTGGAGCTTCAACAGGCACGACCTTTTTGTGAGAAATATAGTGTAAAATCAACTACAAAACTGTTGGAATATTATTTATTATTTTGCTAAAAGCACGAGTTGAGCTGCAACTCCTTTTCCAAACATTATACAAACTTATTATATAAACTTATTATTATACAAAAGAATCACTTATATCCTTTTTCACAGAGTCACAGAATGTTAGGGATTGGAAGGGACCTCAAAAGATCATCTAGTCCAACCCCCCTGACAGAGTAGGATAACCCTAGATCGAGTCACACTGGATTGTGTACAGGTGGCTTTTGAATGCCTCCAGAGATGACCCCACAATCTCTCTGGGCAGCCTGTTCCAGTGTTACTCTCACCATGAAGAAGTTTTTTCTCATATTTATGTGGAATCTCCTATGTTCTAGCTTGCACCCATTGTCCCTTGGATGACACTGAGAAGAGCCTGGCTCCATCCTCCTGACACTCACCCTTTACATATTTATAGACATTACTGAGGTCACCTCTCAGTCTCCTCCTCTCCAAGCTCAAGAGACCCCTCTCCCTCAGCCTTTCCTCATAAGGGAGATGTTCCACTCCCTTCATCATCTTTGTGGCTCTGTGCTGGACTCTCTCAAGCAGTTCCCTGTCCTTCTTGAACTGAGGAGCCCAGAACTGGACACAATATTTCAGATGAGGCCTCAACCAGGGCAGAGTAGAGGAGGAGGAGAACCTCTCTTGACCTACTAACCACACCTCTTCTAATACACCCCAAGATGCCATTGGCCTTCTTGGCTACAAGGGCACATTGCTGGCTCATGGTCATCCTGCTGTCCACCAGGACCCCCAGCTCTCTTTCCCTTACGCTGCTCTCCAACAGGTCAGTAGTCCCCAACCTATACTGGTACCTGGGGTTGTTCTTTCCCAGATGCAAAACTCTAGACTTACCCTTGTTATATTTAATGAAATTTCTCCCTGCCCAACTCTCCACCCTGTCTAGGTCTCACAGAATGGCAGCACAGCCTTCCGGTATGTCAGCCACTCCTCCCAGTTTTGTGTCATTAGCAAACTTGCTGACAGTGCACTCTATTCCCTCATCCAAGTTGCTGACGAAAATATAGAATAGTACTGGTCCCAGTACCGACCCTTGAGGGACTCCACTAGATACAGGCCTCCAACTAGACTCTGTCCCATTGACCACAACTCTCTGCCTTCCTTCCTTCAGTCAGTTCACAATCCACCTCTCTTCCTGGTCATCCGGACCACACTTCCTCAGTTTAGTTGTGAGGATGATGTAGGAGACTGTGTCAAATGCTTTACTGAAATGAAGATAGACCACCACATCCACTGCTTTATCATCATCTATCCACCTGGTTATGTCCTCATAAAAGGCTGTCAGCTTGGTCAAGCATGACTTCCCCGTGGTGAAGCCATGTTGACTGCCTATAATGACACTTTCGTCCTTGATATGCCTAGAGACAGCATCAAGGATGGCGCTGCTTTTATTGAACATTAATAAATTGCAAATTTAAATAAAACTGCACAAACATGACCTATCATTTTCTCTTTTAAATTCATTACCAGGGCTATGCAAACCATTTTTACATTACTTAAATTAAAGACATCTCATTAATAGACCATTTTGCAGACAAACTGTGAAAAGATGACCACAATTATAAAAAAGAATTTGTAGGTATCTCTTTAACAACAAAAACACCCAGAGCCCATCCTTTTGCGTTACTGTACCACTAGCTAACTGCATTTATATTTGAGGACAGACTGAGAGGGTTGGGGTTGTTCAGTCTGGGGAAGAGAAGGCTCTGGGGAGACCTTATTTTGGCCTTCCAGTATCTTAAGAAGGCCTAAAAGAAAGCTGGAGAGGAACTTTTTAGGCTGTCAGGCAGTGATAGGACTAGAGGGAATGGATTAAAACTAGAGATAGATCGATTCAGGTCAGACATTAGGAAGAATTTCTTCACCATGAGGGTGGTGAGACTCTGGAACAGGTTGCCCAGAGAGGTGGCGGAAGCCCCATCCTTGGAGGATTTTAAGTCCAGGCTGGATGGGGCTCTGAGCAACCTGCTCTAGTGGGAGGTGTCCCTGTCATTGGCAGGGGGGTTGGAACCAGATGATCTTCAAGGTGCCTTCCAACCCTGACAATTCTATGATTCTATGATTCTATATTTGAGTCATATCTACAGGCACAGCCAGACAATCCTGATTGTATAGGCACCTCAGGCTAAGCTTACATGTGTTTCTAATCTCATTATGAGGGTCTTGAATTTGTGAAAAATTTAACATTGAAGTGAATGTTTATTTTTAAATTACTTAATACATTAGGATAAGTTTCACCATTCCTTTTCTCTGGTATGAAAAATGTGATAGACACAGTCCCAGAGTTTCCCATAGATTTAATCATTAATGCACCTGGCTGACATTATTTTACTCAGTTTTCCACTTAGAAAAATACAAGTTTATGCCAGCTGAAACATAATATTATTTTACACTAAGAGATTTGTAAGTATGCCAGCAATGAAGTCTGTGCAGCTGTTGCACTGGAACATTACAAACATAGGTGAAAGGTACTATGGGTATACATCTATGTCCCTTCCCTTCCCTTCCCTTCCCTTCCCTTCCCTTCCCTTTCCTTTCTTCCTCTCTCTCTCTCTCTCTCTTCTTCTCTCTTTCTCTCCCTTTGATATAGCAAAAGCTGAAAAAAGTGTGTGTGGTTATGAAAAAGAGGTGTCTTTTTTGACATTTATAATTTGAAACCTTCTTACCTGGCTTCTGCTTTTCAGTACAGCATGAGTGTAAATAATTTAATAGTCATTTTGGAAAAAAAAAAAAAAAAATATATATATATATGTATCTATCAGTATCTAATGCTCTGATATATTTTATATTTAAGGTAAAAAGATGGATTAAGAGATTCTTATACAAGTCTATTCATATTTAATAATGTGCCTATACTACTATTTCAGCTCAAGAGCAAGTAAATATTTGAAGCAGCACCGGCAGTCCATACAAATTGGGTGCATTGCCATGAGTTGAACACTATGTACACTGGCAGGAGAAAAGCAGTGTCCACAGTGGGAGGGAAGGAAGAGAAGAACTGGACTCTTATTAAATGCTGTTGTTATCAGCACATCAACATGCCTGAAAGTAAATTAGCTAAAATCTCTCTTCAAAGATAACACAGAAGATCACGTCCTCATATGTCAGCTCCCATTTACCTTTGCCTGTTTCATTACTGAGTGGTCTGGGATCATCTCATCCCCATCTGGTCACTGCCAAAGAACCTACACGGTATTGCAGTTTTTGTGACCCTTCAGTTTTCACTACTGCCCACCCTGGCTGCCCAAATGTGGCAATTCTTTTGTTCCTATGGCATCTTCTGTTAGTTGGAAAGCCCCTGAGGCCTTGGGAGACTCAGACACCACACCCATGCTTGCTGTGAGTACAGTCTCTATGCTGTAGTATTAGGTCATCTCCCAAGACACTGCTGGGTCCAGCTGCAATACAAAAGGGAAGCAATGCAAACCTACACCAAAAAGCAAAACAAAAAGGACATCAATTTTAAGCCTCAAGACTGCAACTGTCAGTTCAGAGCAACAGACTACATTAGCCCTTTTTATAAGAAAATATATGAAGCTATCAAGTCCTGAGTGATTCATGGCTCATACATGACCCTTAGTCTGAAGCAGTTCTATTCTGGCTTTAGCAGCCTGGATTTGTAAGGGTGCAGTGGTTTGAAGCAGTAACTATTGCCAGCTATCTCCGGCTGCTTCCTTCTCTCAGAGAAGTGTAAGTAGAGGAAGACATCTTGGGCCATGATGCAAGGGAAGGTGAGGGAAATTATTTTCACTGGGCACTTGAAACATCTCAGAACAAAAGGCTTGGGGTATTCTATTCTGATGTATATTGCAGTCTGGGCTGTGTATAACTGACACATTGTCATGCACTCAGGGACATTACATTTCCCCTCAACTCCTGATGCTTCAGCTGACTCCAGCATTTGGAAGTGTAAATGCTTCCTCTCCCTGCCTCTTTGGGCAAACAGTTACAGGACCAGCTGTTTCAGGTGTTTTCTATCACACAGCCTGAGAAATGCAAGCACAGCCTGAGATATCTTCAACAGCTTTTCCATGAATGCAATTTCTTGTGTTATTGTACTTCCATGACCTTCTAATCCCTTTTCCAACCGCCTACACAGAGCCCTTTTCACCCATAGGCTTGGAAAAACACTCCTTAAACAAAACAACAACAAAATTCTGAAAATGTCCCAGTGAGTCCCTCCCTTCAGGAGCAGCTTATCCCCAACACAGATGACAGCAAGATCTCAGACTCTCCCACAGTGGATCAGGAATGACCCAGTTTCCCATTGGAACAGGGTGACAGACTGGAGACTTCCTACACCAGATGGACTCTGACATAGGTGAGGTAGCAGAACTGAAATCAGAGGTTGCTTACTCTCCCTGCCCCAGGAAGGCCCTATTCATTCACAATCCTCCAACAGTAGAATCATTCAGGTAAAGACATATTTTTTTAACAAAGCATGATTTCCTCATGGACTGTAAAGTAGCATTGTAAAGCCTTACACAGGAGGGCTGGGGTGGGGGCTTTATTGTGAGAAAGCACAGAAGAGGTCCAGCAGAAGGCAAGGAGGCTACTGGTATAGGTCTCTGCATTAGAAGAATATGGGAAGAGGTGAAAGGCAGCATTAAGTTGGATACAGACAAGGAGAGTAAGCACATTTAATGAGATCATGAGACTCCAGAGGTTTGAAGACCATAACTTACAGGCACACTTTGCGCCCAGACAATGTATAAGACTTGAGTTCAGTTGATTTCCCTCATAGAAAGTAAAGTAAGAAACTAGGACTGCTGCCTACATGATTTCATGATCACATGAGCATCATTTAATTGTCTTTCAGATGAAGATTATCTACAGTTACATTTGTCTACCCCCAATGATGGTAAGGTTCTGTACTCAAGAACAGAGTCTGTGAGGGTCTGCTCTTTCTGAATAGGGAATTAGAAGGAAGACAGCACCCAACATGGAGTCAAATTCCCTAGATTTTGCAATATAATAAAACTTTTCACTGAAACTTTCTGCCATAAAAACAGGAGAGCCACTGGGAATATCAAAGTTACAGGAGATCAACAGGAAAGGGCAGCTAATACTACACATGAAAAATTAACTGTATAGGCTGATGCAATTCTACTTAGTATTGTTATGGTGTGCTTATATATATAATGGTTGTGAAATGTCTGCTTGATGTATTTGCTTCATGTTCTTCTTAAAAGTAATTAAATTATCTGTCTTCAAGTTGTCTTACATTCAGAGTATAAAAAGCTTCAAAAATCTGTTGTAGAACTGTAACTGTGGGGCATACTCTGGCCAGAACTGCTCCTTTGGCACACCAGTCTTAATTTCTTCTCGTTAAGGTCTCCAAGAAGTAAAGCATTTATGTATCAATCCATATCAAATTTAAGTATTTCCTCCTATGAAAAGTGTCTGTCTAATTATAAAAAACAGTTGCAGTCTTTATCAGGAATGAGCATTTTCGACAAAAAAATAATTCAACAAGCTGTTAAGAAATAGTCTTCATCTATGGCATATAAAGGTTACATTTTCTTCCACTACTTTTTTCCCATTCAAACACAATATAAACTACCAAACCCATCCTCACACATCTCCACAAGAAATTTTGTTTTGGGATTCATACACAGAAGTAGGCTGGGTCCATTTCCTGATCAACATGGTGTAAGACCTCATCAGCAACTGCCTGATTAATGATGCACCAAAGAAACCAAGAAACAAAACAATTCTTCATTTCATAAGTACATAATTTCTTTTACTATAAGCCAATAAAACTAGTAAGTCTAGAGGGAAAAATTATACAAATTGACATTACAAAATGAACATCTTTTCACCATTTCACAGTATTTTTCCGGTTTTGGTTGTTCCTGTAAATGTAATTTCCTGTGTTCCTATCTTACCTCATCCTGGGACTTGACCAGTGTTTCAAATGTTTTTTCTCCGCTTTCGCCATCTATCATTTTTTTCCGAATCTATTGGCAAAGAAGAAAAAGGAAAAACTAAAAACACAAACCTAATGTTGCATGTAACATGAATATTATTTCAGTGATCAAAAATATTTAATAGAAACACAGAAAATGATAATGCATATGAAAGTCATAAAAAAAAAAGGTCTTAAAAAAAAGTTAATTTTACAGTTTTCAGATATTTCTCATTAGAAGTTATTTTATCCAAATATGTACTGAATCAATAGAGTTATGAAGCAACAATTCTGGTATCCTTTGCATAGCAAGACCCTCCCATAAAACCCCTTGATGTTGGGCACTTAAGAGAGTAGGAATTCTATGTCAATGAGAAGTTTTGTCTACAATTCTCATGATTTCCAGCACATCTATGTGATTCTGCTAGCAGCAGTGATTCATAAAAGCATTTTTATACCAGTCTGAGGGTAATTCCTCTCAAAAGCAAATGTGTCAAAGGAACTTAAGGTATTTAACATATACCAAGAAATGGTGATTAGTGTCATTATGAAAGAACAATTTAAAACAAAGTAAAAAATATAAGATAAAAAAAATATAAAATTGTTAAAATCCCTCCAAT